>PVIR01003958.1:0-83338 GCA_004026965.1 Petromus typicus | reverse complement strand
AGAGACCTAAATATTAAAACAGACACTCTAAACCTACTGCAAAACAGGTTAGGTAAAACTCTGGAAGACATTGGCTTAGGGAAAGACTTCATGAACAAAACTTCTATAGCACAGGAAATGGCTGAGGAAATCAACAAATGGGACCTCATTCTTTTAAAAAGCTTCTGCACAGCAAAGGAAACCACCAACAGTGCAAACAAGCAACCAACAATGTGGGAAAAAATCTTTATCAGTTGTTCCTCAGATAAAGGGCTACTATCTAGAATATATAAAGAGCTCAAAAAATTCAGTCCACCCAAATTTAATGATCCAATTCAAAAATGGGAATCTGAAATGAACAGATATTTTTCAGAGGAAGAAGTAAGAGCAGCTAAGAAGCATATGAAGAAATGCTCAACATCATTAGTCATTTGAGAGATGCAGATGAAAACAACTTTGAGATTTCATCTCACTCCACATAGAATGGCTGCCATTTCAGAATCAGCCAACGGCAAATGTTGGCGAGGCTGCGGAGAACAAGGAACCCTTCTCCACTGTTGGTGGGACTGTAGACTTGTACAACCCCTGTGGAGATCAGTTTGGAGAATCCTCAAAAAGCTAGGATTGATGGTCCCATTTGACCGGGCCATTGCCCTGATAGGTATATACACACAAGAATTAAAAGACTCATATCACATTGACATATGTGCACCCATGTTTATAGCAGCCCAATATGTGATTGCTACATCTTGGAAACAACCCAAATGTCCATCAACTGGAGACTGGATAAAAAAGCTGTGGTTCTTCTACAGAATGGAGTTTTACTCTGCCATAAAAAATGATAAGTTTGAATCATTTCTACTTAAATGGACATACCTTGAGGATATCCTCATAAGTGAAATAAATAGGGCACAGATAGTTACATATCACATGTTTACTCTGGTATGAGAAAATAAAGATGTAAATGAGTCCTAGCATTGTATGTTATATATTGTGAAATAGAAAATGCTCAGTGTAAAATAGGGTGAAAGGGGAAAATGTTGAGATTGTAACAAAAAAGTAAGGAAAGAAATTTTATGTATATGGAGGGATGGTATGGTGGGTAGGTCTATGGGAAAAAAATTAGAATTAAGTTGTGTCTTATACTGGTACAAATCCCCATTATGGAGTGCAATCATGATGTGTATATTTAGTGTACCAATAAAGATTAAAAAAAAAAAAAAAGAAAAAAGAAAACATACTCCTCCCTCCTGGCTATTTGGGTTCCTAGCACATCTCAGTCAATGAGATAAAAATAAGAATTATGGTGTTTGATTGGGGAATTGATCTTGACTATCAAGGAGTAATTGGCCTGTTATTTCTCATTTCAGGTGAGGAAAAATAGGTTTGGAGTACAGGAGAGCCCTTTGGTCATCTCATGGTTTTACCATGCCCTGACTAATGTTCAGATCAATGGGAAACTACAACAGTCCTATGCAGGCAGCATGACAAATAGCCAGGAACATTTAAGAATAAAGATATGGATGTCTCTATCATGTAACAGTCCAAACCCACTGAGATACTGACTGGAGGCCAAGGGAATATAGTAAAGGTAGTAAAAGAAAACGCTTATAAGTACATTTTAACCATGTGATCATTTACTGAAATGAAGATTATAATTGGTATGAGTATGAGTTTGCTCTTTCAGGCATAACAACATGCAAATGTTATGCCAATTACTGTGTTTTCTGTGTAATATAACTTTGATTGACTTAATATTTGTGAGCATGGTTAAGTCTGTATTATAATATTTAACATATAGAATACTAGGAGGAGAATAAGCATTATCCAGTGAACAATATTTGCCTTTTATACAATGAAAGAGTATAATTCTTTTTATACATTATGAAAATTCTGGATTTCACATTTTATTTGGAAATTAAGTATGAATGCTATGATATGCTTCATCATCAACTTGATCAGAGTGCACTTTGACTAGTAGTTATAATAACTTGAGTAGATTAAGGAGGAGGTAGCATATTGGTAACAAGACAGATACTTCTGGGTATGTATAGTGTACGAGTCCTGAGCAAATGCAAAGCCAGGGAGATATAAATATCAGTATACCTGAAAAAACTTCAGGATATGACTCTGCTCTCGGGCACATGCACATAATGGGCTACCATTATCCAAAAATAATTCAAGACACTCAACCACACACCCACGGCATGGACCAGGTCACAAAGCAGGTGTCTTGTGTCTCCCTGTTCTGGTAAGCAGATGTGGCCCTATAGCTGCTGTGAACTAAGGAACAGTGTAACCATAAATATGCTGTTTTGCTGAAAAGATAAGGATGCTCAGCACTGCTCTGCTTTGAGGCTGTCTTGATGCTGACAAATGGCTCATCTCTGTGTGCTGCTCTTTACTCAGGAATTAATTAACTCACTCACAGAACAGAGGGTGACAGGGACCAAATGAATCCTGCTCCAGGTGCCTCTGGAGAAGGCTTAGCCTTGAATGATGGTGAGTCTAAAAATGACTTATTTGTGGGCCTGCAAACTAAATGGGGAAGACTCACCTCTTATGTGGTGGAAACAAATTAATAACCTTGTATTCAGTTGGCCTGAAACAATCTGAAAGAATGCAGCCCATTTTCCTAGACTTCCTTGCTACTCTTGGATGTTAGTTGCAAAATTTACAGTTTCTTCCTCTCTTCACCTCGGACTCACAGCAGCGACCCTCCAGCGAGCATATAGACTTCAGACCATGGTTGGGTTCTGCATCGTTGAAGATTCTTCTTCTGAAACTTTCACCTTCTTTGCTGAGCAGCTGCTGCCCTATCCAGCTCTCCAGCATGAAGATGGCCATTCTGTACTTCCTTTCTTCTGATCCTGGAACCCCACCTGATGCATGCCCTGCTGTCAGTACAAGAACGTTTCCATTGACACTGCTCCTCATTTGGTTGGGAAGATTGACCCAAAAACTAAACACTAAAGAAAAACCTTCAAGAAGCTTCAAAAATACAAAAGACAGGCTAAATGGGGAAAAAAATCTTTATCCAAGAAGTAGCTAAAAAAGTTTAAAAAACGTTCAAGTGTATTGCTTATCAGTGTTGAAATGTAAAAAGACAAATGGCCAATCTGAGGATAATTGACAGATCTCAATTTAAGCTATTTAATGACGTGTTAAGAAGATAACTTGAACTAAAACTACTGGAAATGTGAGTAGAAAACATATTAAATGCACTAAGTTTGTTATTAACTTTGGTTGCAAATTCAATCGAAAGGATTAGATGAGGATAGGGTTTTTTCAAGATATGTACAAGTCTCTTATATTAATGTTATTTTAAAGAAAATTTCCAAGAATATCAAATCTCATTTCTACAAAATAATTACATAAAAAACTATCTGTAAAAATATAGTCATTCATGTCCAATATTAGATAGAAAGGTAAATAAAGCAGTAATTTAGCATACTTATTGACTTACTCTACATCCAGAAATATTTCATGGTGTTAACATATCTTTTTAGCTTCAAGTTAATATATACCTCTAATTTCCAAAATTAATTGTGAAAATATACTGAAATATATTGTTTTTTTAGTTATATCTGATAGCACATTTTCTGGATCACAATTTCATATAAAGAAATGTGAGCAGATAGAAATTATAGTTTGTTTCTTGGTTGAGGTGACATTCGTATCATCTCATCTTGCTCGGTTTCTAGTAAAGAAAACTGAGGTTAGATGATTATGTTTTCAATACTGTTTTCATTATTTCAGATCTTCCAATGTCACTTTTTTTAAAAAACCACTAGCAGTAGAATTTGTTTTGACTTGTTACTATGCGATTTTAATAAATAATAATAAAAAAGAACTATAGGTAAAATAGACTTTTCAATTATTGTATATAGTTCTGAAAGAATTCTACATTTTTCAGCTTCTTAATGCTCATTGCAACTATTAGACTTCCATATTACTCTGAACTCTAGAAAGGTGTTTTTTCAGGGATGACATTCAAACAGTCGGCCGAATGAAGTGAAATGTCGAATGAGGCAGCTAATCTACGGAAAGGTACCACAGTAGGATCCAACAGGCAGTAAAAAAAGTGTGTCAAGAAAATACTTCAGTGTATTTTAGTGACAGTTCAATATATCTTTTCATTTGGCTTCTAAATATCATATAAATTACTTTTATTAGTATTGGAAGGTGACCTCAATGGGACAAGCTTCTTCACCTGTGTTTGAGAAGTCATGAAAGTATGAATTGCTTAGACAAACATGCTTTGTTTTCTTTTTCTTTTCTTTTTTTTTTTTTTTTTTTTTTTTTTTTTTTTTTTTTTTTTTTTTTTTTTTTTTTTTTTTTTTTTTTTTTTTTTTTTTTTTTTTTTTTTTTTTTCTGGCACATTTCATGAACACAGTAGTTTTCTGTGTCCTGAACTGGATAGAGAGGAATTAAGTTTCTATCTATGTGGATAGTTAAGGGAATGATGTTCTGTACCATTGAAACTTTTGAACCTAGTTTTTGATAATGGAAGAAACATCAAAGCAGTGATAGAATGAGCAGGACTAAAAGAAAACATTTAGAAGTATTTTTTTTTTCAATGTTGAGGTGCTCCATTATTTTTCCCTCAATCTACAATACATGAAAATGAAGTAGTAATTATTAAACATTTCCAAGTATCTCAGGGCTAAGTAAAGTAGTACCTACCTATTGAAGAATGACATCTCTTTCTACCTCTTGCAGATTTGAGGTATTATCACTACCACACACCATAAAGCCAGAGTGGATATTTTTATCTTTGAACCACTTCCTGCTACTAATCGTAATTTTTAAGGCAGTCCTAACACAGGGGATTAGCAGTATTGGGAGGCACCGGTTCTATTCCCAGCATTGTATTCATGAAAGAAGATAGAGGATATTTTGCAAGTGTTACGATGTGATTACCTGTCATTGCCTTTTGAAGTAACTCGGACCTGGAAGGATGAGGCAAACGAAGTCACACTGCAGACTTTGGAGAGAGTTTCGAAGCACAGTCCGCTTTCATTAGGCAATACACACATTTAGAAAGCAAATGGCAGGGGGAGTAACAATACAGGGCAGTCGTGGATTGGTTGAAGTATGCAGAGAGGCGGGTGGTTGTACGGGATGGCTAAGGATTGGCTGTGTGGTTTGCGCAGTGGGAGGAGTCACAACAAAGTGGGCAGGGCTGAACGCTAGACCACCATCGGTTAGTTTTTATTCTTGGAGGCGGGTGTGCTTGTACCTCTATTATTTTCTCTGTGTGTTAGGAGACATAGGAGCAGTGTGCTTGACCTAGCTAAGCTTAGCTTCCGCCGTGAACTACCATCCATGATCCCACACTCACAAACACAATTTGTTCAGATTGTCTCCAAACTTCAGCAGTCATATTTCCGCAAACTGACAGACGTGTTCCTTTCCATCTATGGTTCTGAGCATAGTATCTATCAGAAATTTACGGCAAGTACTTAAAAGAATACAAACGAATCAACCAACAAACAAAACCAAAGGAAAACCTAATGCGTATGCAATCTAAACATGAGAAGTTTCTGTATTTGGAAAATATTTTACAAAATGAACTAAAGCCAGAGCCAGTTCTGTGAAGGGAAATGACATCTTCTTGCAACCGCTAGCAAAGTACAAAGTAAATGAATCAAGCTTTATATTGCTATTCTGAAATCCTATCTCAATTTTGGCTTCCTTAAAATAAACAGTACACCTGGTTGGCTTGTTCCTTCTACAAATGATAAATAGCTCAGGCCCTTCCAGAGCCTTCAGATAAAGATTTTTTACCTTCTTTGCCCTTGGCTAAAGGAAATAATAGCTAAGCAAATCCAATTGGCAGTGGCAGTGAAGTAGTATACCAATTGAGAGTAGTTCTAAGTAGCAGCCTTACTATTATTGGTCTGTTTAGCCTCTGGGAGATCCTTTGTATTCTTATTTTCATTCTAAGAATGGCTTTCCTTTTAAAACAACAACATTCAAATTAATTCGTATCAACAGTGATAGTCCTCTAAAAATCACTGATGTAATGCACTGAAATGGCGGTGGGGCTTATGCTTAGTTTTACAGAAGTAAAACATGTGCATTTGTTGATTAAATTCAATCATTTTTTTCCCCTGATGTGACTAAAAGCATTGCCAATTTGATTGATGAACATGTTGCCATTAAGCTAAGCACAGGATTGGAAAGAGCGCTAAAAGAACCGAATGCAATGTGACTGGTGCTTGGTTACAAAGAGCTCACAGGTAAATCATCGCAGGATAGATATGCTAGTCCATTCCACAGTTTCAAGTAGTACATTTCAATAATGGGCTACATTAGTTTTTCCATAAACAGAAAATGACTATGTGTCTGTAATTGGGGCAGTCCAATTTATATTGTTGACAAAAGTATTACACACATTTTCTTGTCATGTCAGGGTAAAATGGCAGTGTTCTGTTGGGCAAGATTATATTTCTGAGGTCGCTATGGAAAATAGCCCACAGAGATGGTATCCCATTTCAGGTTTCTGTTATGAGGCAAGTTCCCGAAATGTAGAATGTGATTTCTACATTTGTTTAAATTGTCAAATTATCAGAATGATTTAAAGTAATTAATTAAGATGTCTTCTTTAGCCTCACCTTATAACTGATTAGAGTGTACAAAAACTCAAATCATAATGATTTTAATATTTACTAAATAATTCATTGTGAATGAATTATTCTCATGGTCTAATAATGGTAAAAGCAATCTTGTGTTTTAAAATCTATCAGTACCCCTTATAATTAATAGTAAAAATTTTTTAAACATTACTGTTATTGCTTTAGTAGTTGTTCCATTTCTTTAAGTATGATGTTGTTGCTATATTCTATGAGATAATAACTTACAGATATAATGATAAACTGATTTTTTGAACCTGTTCATATTTTAACATAGGTAATCTAAGTGTCACACATGAAATCATTGAAATTGTTGTTTGACTTTTAATGGAGGTGACATTTTATTTTGACTAGAATGAAATGTGAAGTGATCTATGTGTTAAGAAGAAAATAACTAACTTAATTAATTCATTAATTAATTTAAACTAAAACTGGTTTTGTGGAATTTTCTACTGAAAAGATAAGTACATTTGAAGGTATAAATGTGATTTATACCTTCAGTATTTTGAGGAATTATTTAAGTTTTTAAACATACTTCAAATTAGGTAGAAAAATGTTTTGATCATTTTTAAAACTGCCTATTAAATTCTTAAAGATATTTCTACCTCATCCTTTAATTTTGCTTTGTGGGCGCAAACTATATTAAAGTCCATTCAAAGATATATAACTCTTATTTAAATATACTGGTATCTGCCCATGATAAATATAATTGTTCTCAACAAGGGGATAGATTTTTACATACATTAGATAAATAGAAAATAATATTTAAAACCACATATTCTAGATTACTTATCCATTGTAACTATTTATAATATTTATTATATAAAACAAAAAAAACAAAGTATTTCTATATGTTCTAAAGGCTATTAGCACCTTTATGTGGTAAATTGCTAATGTTTTATTCATACATTTAATATCAACAAACAAAATACATTAATTATCAACAAACATTCATTTTAAAGAAGGAATAGAGAGCCGGGGATATAGCTCAGTGGTTCCAGCGCCTGTCTTGCAAGCGCAAGAACCCGGGTTGGATCCCAGGTGACCACATAACAATACTGGGCGTGGAGACTCACGCCCAGCAGCAACCAGTACCACACACCACAGTGCTGGGCGTGGTGGCTCATGCCTATAATCCCAGCACTTGGGAGGCAGAGGCAGGAGGTTTGCTGTAATGTGAGTTTGAGGCTGAGCTCAGGACCAGCCTTAAACACAAAGTGAGACCCTGTCTAAAAAAAAAAAAAAAAAAAGAATAGAAATATTTAGACATAGATCTGGACATTACACATCACTTCCAATAAATAAATAAACAGGAACATAATCATTTTAAATCTCTTGCTTAACAACACCATTTTCCATGGAGCAATTTTGCTTCATCTTATTTGTACAATATTGTATTTTAAATTTAAATTTCCTACAGCTTAAGAGTAGAGCATCCCAAAATGAAGAAATTTTTTTTTATTTTAACACCTTTAAGTAGGAGATCATGTGTAATTTAAAGATTGAAAAATGTATCACCTAAACTCTTCTTAATTACTTATATAGAGTTAACCATTAATAGATTACCTCTTCTTCAACTTTTGAACAAAAACTTTCCTTTTGCCTTCAATGAATTCAATCAGTGAATATTTCTTACATAGTGTGGTGTACCTAGTTGTATTCCCAACACTCTAGGAGGCTGAGACAAGGACATTCTAAGTTGTGGCTCAGCCTAGGCAACTTAGTGACTTATAGAAACATGTCATGAAATTAAAAAAAAAAATGTCTGGAGATATTGCTCAGTTTGAATGTCTGGAGTTTAATTCCTAGTACAACGGATGAATGATAGATAAATATTTGTGAAATACTTATAATTTATCTGAAATGTCACAGTGGAAGTCCTTCAGAG
Organism: Petromus typicus; assembly: GCA_004026965.1. NCBI lineage: Eukaryota > Metazoa > Chordata > Mammalia > Rodentia > Petromuridae > Petromus > Petromus typicus. The sequence continues at coordinate 74,833 of PVIR01003958.1, read as the reverse complement.
ATGGGTAAGATAAATAACATGCATTTTTATAGGAATTTACAGCAAAAGAAGTATCCTTATTTAGGCAACATTCCTGAAGAAAAAATGAAGTGGAAAGTGAACACAGAAATAAAGATCATTTGTTTGACTCACTTGAGGAATTTGTGCAGGAAAATATCCAAGGTTCTATAAAAAAGAAAACAAAATAATATATTGTGTCTTATCATTAGGAAATAAAATAAGTCCTATCAAAAACTCCTATGAAAAATGTAGCAGTAATAAATTTTGAAGGATATTGTATCATTTCTAATGCATAAACAAACATTTCTATAATTATGAACTAATTTTATAGTTAATTAATCTATAAACTCATATTATGTAGTAACCCTATAAAGGTAAATATTAAAATTACCAGAAAAATATTGTAATTGTTGATTACTTTTTAACAATAGAATACATCCTTGAGTATAATGCTGATAATGTATTTGTTTTATTAAAGATAAATTAATCTCAATGAAATAAGTACATGTGCAGAAACTGCTTATGTATGGCAAAATCTCAAATGGCAAAATAATAAAACAGACCTGTGCATTACATCTTATTGAAAATAGCCTTCCAAATAGGATAAAAGAATGAATTAGCTCATACGTTGCCCTGCATACTATTAAACAATTCTTACAGAATACATAATCCTTCTCAGTCAGTGCTTTGAATTCAGTAGAACAATTTAAGAAAGTTTATGCTGGGACTTAACCTCCATTTAATCATCAGTTCACCTTCTCAAATACCTTATCAATTACTATCGTGCATAGTGGAGATGACAAGTTTGTGTAGAACTGTCAGGTGCTAATTATCATTTCATCCCTACCACAAAGAGACCAATATGCTTCAAAGAACGAAGTCAAGACAATCCTGCTTGAACATAGCTGACAAAAACTAAGGCAGCCACTTTGTGGTTTGTGTCACTCTGCTTTGTTTCTACAATGAACAATTAAAATCTCGTGCTTTTTAAAGTGCTCAAAAAATTCAATTTTTACTGAAAATTATAGTTTTCACTGTTATCAAAAATGATACTCAATGTTAACATTAAGAAAATTATGATCAGCATGAGGGAAGAAATAAATAAGAGTATCTGAGTTTCTGCTTTCAAGCACTCTATAGTTGGGAAGAGTTGTTTGAAACATTAAATTATAATGAAAATGTAACACGTTATTTCTAGCAATAAAGTTGTTATAAATTGTGTGTAGGTGTGGAAGAGTTAACTTATGATACATACATTCAAATACAGAAAAAGGGATGGTGTGTACAAAGTAAAAAGGAGACTGGAAATAAATGTATAATAAGGCAAATAGTAATTTAAAATGCTATTATTCAGCAATTAAAAAATATTTAACAGTAGTTTGAAAGATCAGAAGAGGAATGAGAGATCTTTGTAAAATTTCAAGAAGAGCATGGGTTAGGACCCCAAAATGTAAACATGAGAATGGACAGCATGAAAAACACTTGATGTGTTTTTTTTAAGAAGGGAATGTTCAATCATTTAGACACTTCTTGACTGGTTTTAGAAAGAGACATGCCAATGAAAACTAAGTGTTTTATTCCTAGTGTGAAGACAATTGACAAACTGCATTTAGAAGAACACAGATTGGCTCATTTGGAGAAACTCTAGAACAGACAGATCATAAAATTCCTTTGTTCAATTTGGACTGAAATGGCAAATTGGCCAAGTGCAGCTCCATTGGCCACTCTTGGCTTTGACTACCAACCCTTGAAACATGACTGGTCTCAGTAGCTTTCAGTCACGTTGTCATCTCCACAGCATCTGAGGTCCGTATCCTCCCCTGGCAGCTGTCTGGATGCATGTGAGCAGCTTGTAGAGTACCGCGATGCTCTCTGTAGGTCTGTGCTGGTCTCCGTCACTTTCCCTTTGTTGTGTATCCTTCTATGTACTACTGGTGGATGCCAGTTACCATTGTTTGAAGTTACCAGTTGACTCTGATTGATGCAGGTCATCACCAGACCATGTTGCCAGGTGACCGCTCCACACCTGTCTAACCCAAGTGTTACTTCCAACCTCCGCAGGTTTTTGCTTCTGGCCTTTATTTTGATCAATTGCTAGTATATCTGGCTGCAGGTTTCTGGAACTAGGCTTCTTAATGTTTAAAATTTTGTTTTGTTTTCCTAATGAAACCTCTTCTGCTCATAGTACCTATGATGAATTTTGAGCAGATTTACAGGACCCCAGAAAGAGGTTTTATTTAGAATTGTCCTTCAGCACAGGGGTTTTATACCCTGGAGCTTATTTTCTTTGACTAATCTGAAAAGTATGCAAAAACCATTGGTTTACTGTGTTTATTTTTGTTTATTTTGTGGTCTGGTAATGAGAAACAATTCTGTCCTGCTATGGTACAGTCTTGCTCTGGTCAAGGAAGACATTTCCTGGAGCAGTGTCTAGGACAGCTGTAGGTGAGAGTGGTGCAGGGTGCACAGGAAAAATGTCTGTGTGATAGCTGCTGTGTCTGTCAGAAGTTCTGGGCCTGAAATCAGGATGGCAGTGCTTTGGCAAGATCTCCAAGAGGCTGACTCTGTTGGTCGTGGCCCAGTTGAGATGGGGAGGTGTGGAGGTATTCACAAAGTCCTCCCACTGTTCTCCATCCCACCCTGATAGAGGAATCCCTGGAGCTCTTCCAGAGGAAGCAGCAGTATCTGAAAAGCAGGAGCTGAGGGAAGAGAGCACTGTGGCTACCAGGGGAGTAATGCCCCTCAGCTTGTAGGTAGCACGGCTAAGCCTGGGTGGTACAAAGGCCCTCAGACTGTTTGTCCCAGGCCACCTTCAGCACGGCGAAGAGAAAGAGAGGATAACAAAGAGAGTGAGCAAAGAAGGTGTGAAAGCTGTTAGTGGGAACAGGGAAAAGTGGGCTATATCTGGCCTATTTTGTTTAAATTACAAATAATTTCTCCTATATAAAATAATACTTTACAAAAGCCTAAAGGTTACACTACTTTAATGAAATCATTTTGTAATGAACAGTTTCTTAAAATTTTTATAAAACTTATATGGCAGATGAAAGGAAAGTTAGGGCCACATAAAAGTTGCCCTCATCATGGAGTTGGGAAAGCTACTGTTTGATGGAGCACTCCTTAAAGTTCAGTTTCAATAGAAAAATTAAGGAAAGTTTGGGTGAGTCCTTCTGTTATTTAATATCAAAAATCTGGTATGAATTTGGAAGCTTCCAAGTCAATGGAAATTAAGAGTTAAGGAAAAAAAAATCATTATGCTAAAGTTAGTACAACTTAAGCAAAGTGAAGTCATTGGCTACTAAACAAAGTCCTCAGAATTAAATGATGTAACACAGTGGTGTTCTCTTTTGTACTCTCGAAGACTGTGGGTTGTCAGGGTGGGTAGGGCTATGGGAAAAAGTGAGAATTAAATTGTATCTTATACTGGTACAAATCCTCATTATGGAGTGCAATCATGATGCATATATGTAATGTACCAATAAAGATTAAAATTTTTTTTAAAAAAGACTGTGGGTTGTCCCCTTTCTCTAGTAGTGACTCAGCAGTACAGAATGCTCTGTATTTATGAATCCATCGCCTCAAATACAACCTGCCAGCCTTAGTGTAGTAGGAATCCAGAGCAGGGGAATATATCAGGATTTGACATTTCCACCAGAATGAAACTTATTTCCTTTTACCGCCCAGGGTACAACATGTGGCATGGCATGACCCAATAACAAGATACAAGGGAAGGACTTATGTTCTTGTCACTGAGTAGTGAAGAACACCTGGGATCATGAAGTATGATCAATACTTTCAAAAATTATCATGAAAATACCACAGAGTCCTCCCAATTCTTAATTTTTATCATATACGTAGTTACTTTATTTTTCCATGCTCAGTGTTTACATAAACATTGCAATGTGTAAATTGTACTTAGAGTTGTGATTGCTGTAAAATTCTCTTAGTAATTTGGCCAAAAAAAGAATCACACTGTGTAGAGAAACTTCAACATCCAAATGAAAGTCTCCAGCATGTTCTTCGCTATCACTATTAAAATAGTTTTACCATATTGCATATACTAGGATTTGATTGTCAACACATTTACTGTAAAACTGAGAAGTCAAGATTCATTTGCATCTGTGTATATGCTTCTTCTTATCACATATTCTGTAGACATTATCATAATCCTAATGCTATTAGGTTTAAATTAATAAATTTCAACAATTCCTTTGACCCTCAAGATCATTACTCAATAATTCTTTCCTTATTAATTTTTTCCATCAACCACTGTTGATTATTAGGATTGCAGATGAAATTATTCAATATACTGTATTCATAATATGTATGTTTTAAAATCTTTGTTCCAATCATAAACAATCTGAGTTCCCTCAAAATAATTTAGCTTCCCTATTTTATTATGACAACTAAGATTGGTTTTATTATATTTTTAAAAATGAGTATAGATATCTCTCATCAATGCTTTAGAAAGGGAAGAACAGTGTTTGAGTTATTAATATGTAATATGTATGTGCTTATCTACTTTATATCTGCCTTTCCTTAGATGGACATTCAATGAAATTTGAAATGTGTGTATTTCCTTGTCCCTAACATCTGTCAAAATGAGTTTCCATAAATAGATGTTGATTATGAACATATAACAGTTGTATGTTAGTTTTTCTATTGTATCACACTAGTTTGGGCCATTAAAATGGGAGTAAGCATAATTTACCATTTCTCTATGCAAAGTACATTTTTAAAAATGAGTATAGATATCTTTCATCAATGCTTTAGAAAGGGAAAAAAAGTGTTTGATGTATTAATATGTAATTCCATACAGTCATTTCCACTGAAGTTTTGAGACCATCTCTTTCTGATAACACAATCAGCAGGAGAAAGAAAAAAACTAGAGAGAGGATTAAAAAGAGGAAGAAAAAGATGAAGTGTAAATACTCAGAAGAGGAAGGTGGAGAAGAAACAAGGGTAGAATGAGCTGTAGCCAGTTGGCAGAATAAAACAACGTAGACATCATTGTGGACTTCACTTCCTTAAAACTCAGAATGGAAGTGAGCTTACAAGAGAATACACCCACTCACAATATGTGGATATTCAGCCTTTTTTCCCTTGACTGTGGTCACAGTCCATACTCCTTGTGAATATCTGATGCTGACTAGACTCCCAAGACTGGCTCCCAGCCCAGGTCTGTCTTGCTCATCTCTGGAATGGTCCTGAGACAGACTATTTGGAAACAAGTTTCACAGCATTTATACTTTCAGGTATAATCAGCAGTGTGTGAAGTTAAAAAAAGTACTGCTCAAATTTTTTTCTTACAAAAAAGCCAAAAATCCAAGAGTCTGGCATTTCCACTTACAGTGGAAATGTGGCTTTCATATCAGCACATTTATATTCCAAACAAGAAAATAGCAGACAAGTTGAGAAATCCATTAAATTAAACAATGAGCCTAGACTTATGAAAACCAAAGAAATGTGATTCAGCAATTTGGTAGATACGTGTTTTAGTCTTTTAACAGTGTCATAAAAGTCACCAATTCAGTCTTACAATTAAATCTATAATCTCAGACTCTCACATCTGGCAGGATCTGCTGGATTCTCTGCCTGCGGTCTTGCTAAACTCTCATCAAGTTGTCAGTAGAACTATAACTGTTCTCTGGAAATTCTGCAATAGAGTTCTATAGACTTAGGTCATTAGTTGAATCTAGAGTCAAGGTGGAGACCCTGTGTCATTGCTGCTTTGAGGCTTAGACATTGCTGTGAGATGCACCCACACTTCCAGGCTCATGCATTATTTATCTTCAAGCCAGCAACCAAAGATGGATCTTCTGACACTTTAGATCACTGTCTTCCACTGCATCTGTCAGACTAACTAGAGCAGTGCTTCCTTTCTCACCCAGCTATTCTAAGGTTCAGTTCACAACAAATTATCATAGAAGAAAAATTATATTTTGTTGTCTAAAATTATGATAATTTTACATATAATATTCAAGCATAGACTTGGTGATATATAATATAAATATATAAAAATATATAATTTATTTATATTTATAAATAGATATAATATATATTTATATAAGTATAAATATAGATCATAAAATATATAAAATACATGATAATAAATACAGATATACATAAATATATATTTAAATTTTCATTAAAATTTAGCTAATTTATATATCCATTACCCCAAATAATTTTCTCCTGCATTTTTCATCCATTTTGTTCATTTTTTTAGTATGTAAAATAAACACATAAGATTTACTTTCAACATACTGCAAATGTATAATACAGCAGAGGATTTAGCTCAAGTGGTACCTTACCTACCTTGGAAGCACAAGGCCCCCAGTTTGATCTCCAGTATTGCCAAAAAAAAAAAAGTGTACTACCATATTAATTACAAAATTTATGCTGCTGTGTATTGGTCTCCAGAGCTTATTCCTTTTGTATTATTAAAATTTAGTACTTCTTGAATGACATCTTGTTTCTCCGAACCTACATCTCAGTAAACCTTTGTTTTCTACTGTCATTTTATGTGCTACCTGTAAGTGAGATCATGTATTATGTCTTTCAGTTTATATTATTTCACTTAGCACATTCTCTTTGTATACATATATTTCTATTGTTCAATGGGCTGTCAGGATTTAGAGTTTCTATAACTTCACTCTCAAAAATAAATACTCTGAAATCAAGGATAAGGACCTCCTGAGATCAATGTTCTCTGTATATCCAGTGTTGAGGTCTAGATAACTTTATATGTTTTTAATATTTTAAGATTCTTTGATATTATTTTCTGTAATGGTTATATCATGTTGTTTTTCCATCAGTGAATCATGTTGTGATTTCCTCATCAATTTCTGTTATTCTTTATCTTTCTGGTAATACCTACCTAAACTAAAGTGAATTGTTATTGATATTTCACTTTACATTTTTCACTCAGCAGTAAATTTTTGCTAACTTCCCATCCAGAAGATATATTAAAAATATGATAAACATTTGAATTTTGTAAAAACAGTTCTCATGGTGAAAGACACATAACCAACTTTTCCAAAAACTTTCCACCCTCCTTTTCAGCTAGGCTATGCCATCATGTTTTCTGATTTTTGAAGCAGTTCTGAAGGTCCCCTATCTAAGTGTCAGGAGCTGTGATCAAAAAAGCACTGAACGCTGCTGCCCAAGTGCCCTCCAAAGGAAAGGCTGCCTGCACAAACACGACGTGTCCTTCTTCAAATCTTTCACCAGATCTGGTACTATGTGAATAATCATTAACAGTAAACTATAGTCTTGAAAGTTTATTTTATTTTACTGTATTTATTTTCCACTCTTTTACACTGCTCTGTTAGTAATACAGACAACACTGTCATTATGGAAAATTGATACATGGGTGTATCAAACTGCTGCTCTCCTCGCTCCCATCCCCCATGATTGCCGGATTCCCATCACCACAAAGTCCATCTCCCAGTTTCCTACTAAGCAGCTTTTAGTTTTCTTGCTAAATTATTTATCCTTTGGGCTTACCATATACGATGAAGCATGTAATATTTCATCCTCTCTCTGATCTATCTCCTTCAGCATTATGGTCTCAAGATCCATTCATTATCCGACAAACAATTCAAGTTTGTCCTTTATAGCTGAGTAGTACAATGCATATATATTCCATTCATTTGTTAATAGACATATAGTTCATTTCCAGTACTAAGCCCTTATGAGTTGTGCTGCTATAAATATGGGGAAGGACATATCACTGCAATATGCTGCCTTTATATCCTTATTTGTTGATTGCTAGATGATAGTCATTCTTTCTAGAGTGAGATGGAATCTCAACATTGTTTTCATTTACTTTTCTTGAATAATCATCCTGCCCAGCATTTTTTGTTTTATAAAGTTTAGTGCACCATAACTCTATACATGAAAGCTTAAAATTGTTATCTCATATTATTGTATTATTCCATTTCCCAATATATGTCAATGATTTTGTCTGTAATCCACAGCAACCGTGGGATGTATTTTCATATTTCTCCTTTATTTTTTTCTGTCAAAGTTTATAATTTTCTACAACTTTTCATGGCTTCAGTTGTTTATCTCTAAGTACTACTTTTATTTGTTATTGTGCATAAGATTTTTCTAAACAGGCTCTTGTTAAATTAAATTGATTTTTAGGCATTGTTTTTTATAAATCAACTTAAGTAAATTAGTTCATTCATTATTCCAGGGCTATTATTGATGCTAAGTCTTTTAGGTATTTCTATGTAGTAGATCACATCATTTACAAACAGAGATAGGTACTTCTTCCTTTCAATATGTTTTATTTTACTTTCACTTTGAATTGGTATGGCTTGGGCTTTCATTATTATGTTAAAGTGAAATACTGGAAGTCCTCAGCCTTTCATGAGATATGATGATAAGGGAAAACATCCAGGGTTTTCTAATTGCTTATGGTAGAAAACGTAGATTTTTATATTGGTCTGTATTACATTGAAGCATAGTCTTTTCACACACATTTTAGAGAGATTCAATCATGAGTGAATGTTGAACTTTGCTGAATGTTTTTTTTTCTGAACCTACTAAGTAATTACACAGGACTGAAGCTGCACTTCAGTGGGAGAGTTCTACCCTAGTGCACTAGTGAACTTTCCTATCTTTAGAACAAAATTTCTGACACCTGAAACTTAAGGAACGGAGATTTATTTTGGTTCATACTTTCAGAAGCATGCATCTTTCTGACTGCAAGGCAGATATCCTCTGTTTGAAGAGCTTGGCATGAGAAAGCAGCTCAACTCTTGGTACCAAGAAAGCAGAGAAAGATGAAGGAGCTGGGTCAGACTACACCCATCCTGACTCTGTCCCCAGTGACTGCCTTCTTTCAACCAAGACCTACTTTCTTTCAAAGAATTAAACTGTGAATTTATAAACAGAATAACCCACTAGTGAATACAGCCACCATGAGCTGGTCAGCTTTGAAAAACCCAGGTTCTGAACACATGAGACTTGGGGGAAGGGCATTTTAGATCAAAGCTGTGACACTTAGCTTTGAAAATCTCTGGGTTTTATCTTCAGCAGTGAATAGAGTGGGGGGGGGAGGGGAGGTGAGAATAAGAAAAGGAAAGAAACACAGAAAGAGAGGAACAAAATAATAGATAATCCCACAGACTTTTTCATTTTTGCCCATTCTCTGTCTCATTGCTTATTTATTTAGGGTAAACTATTCATACACCTCATGAATAATTCCTACATCCTGATAACTAATTCTTTCTTCAGTTTGTTAGTAATTTAGTGAGAAAATTTTTATCTGTGTTTATAAACAATACGAACCTACAGTTTTCTTTAATGAGAGTATATTTCTAGCTTTGTATCAGACTTAGTTAAAATTAATTTGAAAAGTTTCTTCTATTTTATTGGAGGATAATTTTTTGAAGTTTTTCATTGCTTGGGATACTTTATCTGTGATTCATTGTCATTATTTACTGTGTATTTTTTGTGTTTTCTATTTCTTATATGATTGTTTCTGGGAAGTAAAATGTTTCTACACATTGTTCTATTTCTGCTGTTCTTTTCCAATCTCTTTACATATGACATCTCATAAGAGTCCTTTACAATCATTTTTATTTATTAACAAGTTTTAACACCTTTTTTTTTAACTCTTACCTTTATTTATTTATTTATTTTTCTTTTAGACAGAATCTCACTTTTGTAGTTCAGACTGGCCCTGAGCTTAGGCCTGAACTCACAGCAATCATCTTATCTCTGCCTCTCAAGTGCTGAGATTACAGGCGTGAGCCACCACACCTGACACTGTGGTATGTGTTTCTGATTGCTGGTGGGTGTGAGTCACCACATCCAGCGTTGCTGTATGTGGTTACTGGGGATGGAACCTAGGCCCTTGAACTTGCAAGGAGGCAACTGAACCACTGAGCTAACTCCCTGGCTCACTCTTTTTTTTTTTTGTGTGTGTGTGTGTGTGTGTGTGTGTTTCTTTTTTATTCTTCCCCTTCAATTAAAAAAAATCTTATACAGAACAAACCTACTTTAAAAGAGCTCATGCAATCATTTTAGATAAAGTCTGGTTTATCCAATTTGATTTGCTTATGTCAGGGTATGCTGTTTAAACATTTGTATAAATGTCATCTTTTCATGTAGACTAACAAGTGCAGAGTCCCAAGAAAGTAAGGGGTGATTATTTTTGGAAGACTATTGTTCAGTGACTATTACTTTATACTGGGTTAATGAAACAAAGCAGCTGCCTATTCATTCTTTTTTTTTTCTTTATTAAGTTTATTGGTACATTTAGATATACTTTATGATCACATTCATCACTGAAAATTTGTATCTGCACATGATAATCACTGATTTTTATTTTTTCCTATTCTCCTACCTTGTTTTAAACTCTTCAGCCCCCATTTATACTTTTATTTATATAGCTTTATTTATATATATGCAGCTTTTCCCCCCATTTTTACTCACAATGTTTTTCTTTTTCATTCTTTACTTCCCCCTGCCTGCCCTCCTAGCTCCTTTTGTCCTATAACTATCTTTTTCCTATTTCACAATACCTACTGTACATTCCAGATCTCTTTTCCATCTTCAGTTTCACATAATAAATAAACAATATGGTATTTATATCTGTGTCCTATTTATTTCACTTATGAGTATAGCCTTAAGGTGCAACCATTTAGCTATAAATGTCTATCTATTCATTCTTTATAATTCAGCAATAAAAAATATGAGGAGTGCAGTCCAAATAAACAACCCCAGTATGGTACCAAAACTGAAAGAATCTTCCTTTGACAGATATAAATAAAACCTGATTATATACCTTAATATTAGATAAAAAGTATGTTGTTTCAAAAATATTCATAAAGAAAAGTCTAGAGAAAAGAAGGCTTCTGAGAGATACATGTATTTTCCAGAGCCGGTGTAATTCTGTGTATTCTTCCTGACCACAGTAACCTGTACAATAAGTTATGAAGAAAAATTGCACCTAGTGAATGTGTCAAAAGTGTATATTCTGGTTTAACTTCATTAGAAACATAAGGGCTTATTCACATCAAATGAAAATTCATTTATATTCTACCAATTATACTTGGATATTTTTGTTTTTCGGTTTTAGCTTTATTTCAGAAAATGGAAATTCAACATTTTTACATATTTAGTAATTTGATAGTTTCCATGTGATTTATTTTCCACTTCAGTTCAAAAGATCACACAATTTTTTTGAAGAAGACGTACCTAATGGACTTCTTCCTAATGATAATGTGATAAACCCATGCATTTTGGCAAATGCAAAGATTGTCCCTGCTTAGCTTTAGAGGTACATCTCCTATTCCTCATTGCAAATAGAGTTAGCAAATGAAAGCTTTTTGGCAGTGTGTTTAATGCCCAACTACCTGAAAATCCATTTTGGCACACTGTGATACCGCTGCCTCTCACTTGTCTATTTTAGGGAATTCATAAACACAGCTTGGCTTGTTTATTAGAGTTCAAAAACCTGGCAAAGTACATCACTGAAGCTCTTTTTCATCTGCTGTGTTGACATGAAGATCAGTGACCCCTTTTGAATGATCGAGATTTTGACAGCTTAATTTCTGTGTCATGAGTTGCTAAGGTAACACTATTTTTTTCTGTGAATTCTAAGGTTAATAAATCCTTAAGAAATGTCTTCCATTTTTAGAATTGAAAGTAATTTAATGTTAAAGTGAACAGATTTATTTCTTGGTTCACTTTCTATTTTCTGAAGAAATGCACTTTACCTGGTGGCTATTGTTTTCTTTCTCAGAGTAATTGATTCAGTTGTTACAAAAAAAAAAAAAAAAAGAGAGAGAGACCAGAAGCACAAACACAACAGGAATGACATAAAAACATATCAGATAGTGAGGGAACAATTTAGTAACTGATCACGTTTTTATAAATGAGGAAACAAAAGTGTAGCTTTCAAGGCTACCTTTTGGTTGGAAGATTTGGATTTTTATCTTTCATCTGCTATGATGTTCAGTTTTTATAGGCGAATATGAAACAGTGTTTCCAGACACAATAAAGACACTACATTTAGACTTTCAAAGCAATGCATTACCACAAACGTAACTACTCCCAGCAGCAACCAGAACCACATACCACAGTGCCGGGCATGGTGGCTCACGCCTGTAATCCCAGCACTCTGGAGGCAGAGGCAGGAGGATTGCCGTGATATGAGCTGGAGGCTGAGCTCAGGTCCAGCCTGAACCACAAAGCAAGACCTGTCTCAAAACAAACAAACAAACAAACAAACAAACAAAACCCAAAAAACAAAACAACAACAACAACAACAACAAAAACAAAAAACAAACGTAACTACTTTCATCTTGCAATATTTTTAGTTGCAAATTCCAGGCATAGCTGTGAACTTTTTCAATCACAATCTGACAAGGCTGAAATACATGTATCATTTGGAATATGTTCCTTTCAGGAGAGCGAGATTCTCTGAAGTCCTGTGAGGTTAAAAAATAAATAAATAAACGTTAAGGTTTGTTGTTGTAGTTTTGTTTTGTTTTACTTTTTTTTAGACTAAAGCCACGATTCTCCTTCCAATAAATTACTTTCATTTTCTAGAGGCTGCTGACATTTCAGAGGTACGCAGTCCCGGCGTCGGTAGTAAGTACCAAAGGGACCTCGTTTTATCAGGATGAAGTGTGTCAGGTCAAGAGCACCTGGCTAGTCTCCCGCGGGGTTCCACCAGTCAGTCAGCTGCTCAGTGTCACAATCAGAAGTCTGTGTATCCAAAGGCTTTGCTGGACCTGACAGGGAAGAGCCTGTGGAACGTTTACCCAGAAGGCAGTGGAATCGTGAGCGTGAGCCCAAAGTACTGTCTACCACAGGCAGATCATGTGTTTCAGTACAAGGCTTCACCGTTTATTAAATAAATAATCCCAAGAACGTTGTGCTGACTGAAATATTTCAACATGACCAAATTCAAAATATGCTCTTTAAAATTTCCTATTATAACATTGCTCTAAAAAATAAAAGAAAAGATCTTGTATATCTGCCTATGTATTATTTTCATATATATACCTAATTGAAATATTTCTACAATATCTTATAGTCATAATAACATTTTAGAACTATGTAGTGAGATTTTTATATATGTGTAATTTCTCACATAATTTGTGGGCCTTGACTGATACTTCTTGATTTACGCATAAAAGGGGCCGCAATTCAAGGTTTTTCCAAGTGTTTTGACTTGAAGTAGTCAGAGTAAATCATCGGTACTTCTGCTTTGAACGTGTTGAGAGACCAGCCTGGGTTTCTGCATACTCAAGGAAAGTGGTAAACCTCTGGGCTGCGTCTCCAGATTTCTTTGCTGCATTATTGTCAGGAGATAAGCCGAGCTGGGAGAGAGACATGAATACCGAGTATCAGAGTTTCTGCTTAAACCAACAAACGAACAGTAAAGTAATTAATCCTTTAAATATGTCTCTCAGAAACATCAAGAAGCTGAACGCAGAGAGGACGCAAATATCCTGCTTCTTTTCCATCAACGGAACTGCGCTGGTGGAAGCTCAAGGAAGCAGCACAGACTTGAGGGCTGGGTCCTCCCCATCCTGGCAGAGACCTGAACAAAAACTACGACAATTTTATGGACTGGATTTGACAGGATGGAGGGGTGAGGACTAATAATGTAAGTTATTACATTAAGAGATGAAATCAGTTCTGTAAATTACATAAATCAATAATGTTCCAGATTCAAACTCGATCCTCTTGTCTGTTCTTCTTTTCTAAGTACACAGCCATGGTGGGAAGTAATTTTATGGTTTATGTATTCAATAAGGAAATGTCAATAAAAGCATCTAACAAAGACCTCTGCCTTTGCAGGTACGGTGGCCGGGAAGGTCAATACGAAGAAAAAAGAACAAGGCTCGTGTCCTTTTCTGTTATGGCCCTAAATAGCAAATATATATATTTTTTTATGTTATCTACAATTTTCTTTTCTTTTTTATTATTATCTTTATTAGTACATTAAATATACACATCATGATTGCACTCCATAATGGGGATTTGTACCAGTATAAGACCCAACTTAATTCTCATTTTTTTCCATAACCCTACCCATTCTACCACCCCCCATATACATAAAATTTGTTTCCTTATTTTTTTGTTACAATCTCAACATTTTCCCCCTTTAGCAAATATATTTCTTGTGCATTATTTCTAGAGCGAGGAGCACAGCTTCCTTCCATGAGACCACGCATGTAAAACCTTTGTAATTGCTCTGGTCTGGCTAGAAATATCATGACCTTCGTGGCTCTTTTTGAAAGGATATCAAATAATAGTAACGTATATGTGTATTTCATATAAGATAGAAAGCAAGAAATATTTAGCAACATTGACCAATAAAAAAAAAACTGGATAAAAGATCACCTCTCTATTAAATGATGACGGAATATGTGGCTTTCTACATGTAGAAGAATTAATTGATGTGCAAATCTCTCATTCTATATTAATACAAATTCGTATGATTTAAAGACCAAATGATAAACACAAAAGCTATTGATTTGCTGGAAGAAAATCTTCATAAAATTATTTGAAGATACAGACACAGAAAGAGACCTCTTGAACAGAAATCTTGTTTATCATGGATTTAATTGTTTTTAAGTCATTTAGTAAATATTTAAATGAAATAATTTTCTGTGCCCAAGTTTTACAATGTACAAAACTGTGAGAATATGGAATTCTTTATATGAGTATCATGGTATACTAAAGTTGAGTTCTTGTGGAGAAATACAATGGTATAGCAAAAGGAAAATCACAAATTTGAGATCCAGGCCTTTTTAACATTTTAAATTCCTTCTCTCAGAAATCAAACTCAATAAAGGAGAGAATAAGAAAGTGTATTCTGTCAAATGGCTTTTAAAATTTTGTATTCATAAGTGCAAGTGCTATAACTATGAGGTATTAGATTGCAGTTTGAAATTTGGAGGCACTGGACCACATTTCAGATAAACTTCGTAACTAAATAGTCCTCAAATTAAATATATGACTGTGAATCTCTTGTCTACTTGTATAAGCTACAATACTTTGATGGTTGTTTTGTTGGTGCTGAGAAGATAGTATTTCAGCAGTCATGAATATAAAGTAAGCATTCTGCAAGGGCCCAGCCTTCCACAGTGCAAGTAGATCTCATCCAACACAGAGGAATAGTGTCTCGGCCCTCCATTCACACGTGAGGTTTAGTTTCATTGTTCCCTGACTTCTACACAGTCTGCCCACTGTTCTGCAAAGTGCAGACTCGCTAGCCTTCCAAACCCTTTTCTCTCTTTATGATACATAGGTATCTTACACATACCTATACATACATACATACATATATATGTTATATATATACACACACACATATATACATACATATATATACATTTATATACATACATACATATATATATATATATATATATATATATACTTGTCATTTTGTTTCATATACACACATATAGAAAGATTTGTCACACTTTTTATTGAATGAATTTCATCCATTTATCAGGAAAATCCTAACAGATATATCATATAACCTTTAACGATATATTTTTTTTGTTGTTCTAAAATCTATTGGGCCGGTTGATCTAAATGATCAAAATATTCATTCTACTTATAATGTTTAAATGTATGTTGCACTGGTATTGCTACAAACTATTATTTAAATAAATTTCAACTTTTTAGTATATTTGAATATATTTTTGTTCAGCAAATTCTTAGGAAGAAAAATGTCCCTCTAAAAAGAGATATCATATGTCACAGTATTCCATGCAATGCCAGGGAAATAGATTTATGTAAAAAAGCTTTTGATGAATGGATTATAATGAAGCTTTATAGCAGCTGAGAGGATAGTTTGTTTCAAATTATATTTCCTGATTAAACTTATTATTCAGTTTAGCTGACACACAGAGCCATGTCAGGGCTTAATGGATGTCTTCTGTGTGTGGCCCTGTCCTACAAGTTGTCCTTGTATAAAGCATTGGTAATAGTAAATTAAAAAAAAAAAAGAGACTCGTGATTGTTTCATCTTGAGAAATATCTAGTTCACAAATAAAAGAAGTTCCTTTAGAGGAATTGTAGGCACAGCTTAACAATATCACTTTTCTAAAAAGAAAAGAGTTTTACAAAGATCTGTGGTGAATACAGTTGAATGAACATGAGTAGGGAAAAAATAACCTGCAAGTTTAAATGCTTTTTCCTTAATACTTTTGCAGGAGGTCATTTTGTCATATATTTTTTGTAGATGATCAAAATGATAAGGAAAATTAATGTTCTACTTCATATTTTTCCCTGATTTAGTTTTTACTAACTCCAATATCTATTATACCTGAATCAGATCTTCAGGGACATTTCTAAGATTCTTAAAAATTTTAATTCATTCAAGGTAACAGTAAAATACTGATACACATATTTTCTGTTAAAACTTTTAAAATAATTTTTATTGCATTTTCTCTTCCTTGTAGTGTTGATAACATTTTATTTTATACTACATTAGCATTCTTGGTCCTCTTGAATATGTAAAAGCCTAGTGGGAAAAAATAAATTATAGTAATATTGTATTAAAGTTGTTCAAAATTTCTCTCTTTTTAAAACAGTGATATACACTTTTATTTATTCAATGAACATTATGTAGAATATAAAACTTGATTCCTCTGTTATTGTACCATATCTTAATGTATTTTGAAATATAGTAATTTGATTCATTTTCAAATGTTTTGATTCAAAATTAGTACTTTCTGCCCCCATATATATGCTTATTAATATACTTATATATATACATATAGATACTTTCTGCCATATATATATATATATATATATATATATATATATATATATATATATATATATGTTGTTACCAAAGCCTGAAACGTTCCAGATTCACTTGTACCATAGTGAAATTAGGGCAAAATAAATAAATCTTTTGATTAGGGCAATGACTATTTTATAGAATTAGCATCCCTTTCTTGGGATTTAACCATACTAAAAGTGGTGTTTCTGGACTATCTCTTTTTAAAATAAACAATGGAGTTTTCAAACCCAGTCATGGAAATATGGCTTTAGAAAACAATTTTGAATATGTAAAATGTATTGCTTGAAAATATGTGCATGATTTGTTGTCTAGCATCTGTATTATCTGTACAAATTCTATTGCATTAGAATTACAAATGTAATTTTATCACATTTACAGAAATAAAAAAGAGCTGAAATAGAGAAAAGGTACTAAGTACAATTTCACACAAGTGGAAAAATTTGAATTTAGGGTATCTTTATTTCCTCTAATATTTTCATGTCTACTACAGTAAAATTTTCTTGTTTTTGAAAAATATTGTACTAGATTTTTTAATATTATGTAAAAGTCTATTAAAATACTTGTAAGCTACACAGTAGTGTGTGATTCACTTAATTCATACCTTCATTTTGAAGCACATACAAATTAGTTATTATTTTAAAAATTTGATCCTAATATTCTTGTTGTGAACTGTTTACATCTCTACTTTGCTTTTATTATCATAAAGCTGCTAAAAAGAAAGAAAATTTTCTTAATCATATACCTTTTCTTAATCATACATCTTGGGCAAAACATCAGTGGTATTTAATAACATTAGTATACCACAATTGAGAGTTTCCCTGGTGAAAATCTAAGTTATTAGCACTTAGCATGGTGCTCTATTTTGTTTTACATTGTTTTATCCAAATATAAATGAGTGAATCATTCAAAATATATAATATAGCAATTCTACTTCCCTAGTAAATAACTGATTTTTAACTTACTTGTGTTTGCTTGTTTGTTTGTTTATTTGGATATAATATAGAAAATTTAGGAAACATAAATATAGGAAAAATGTTCTTAACATGGATATAGAAGTTGTTTCATATATAAAAATAGAGAGGAATGTACATTCTTTTCTATTACCATGAATCAAAGAATGTAGTTCTAAAATTAATGTCTTACTGGAGTTACTCAGAGTTAATTTGTATGGAAATATAATTAACACAAGTGTAGAACGTGAGGTGTTTCACAGGCCTGTAGCTGATTTATTCAATTCTCAATTTAGTATATGCCTAACAGATAATTCATGTTAACAAATATAATATTTGGATATCTTGAATTTTCTATTTTTAAAGAACATATAAATAACTCCTATTACTTTTGGTTTTTGAAAAATAATAGACACGAAGTTTTACATTAGATATAGTACTTGCTTTACCTTATGGAAATCCTATCACCAGACAGTCTCATATCCTAGCTTTCAGTTTGAGGATTCTAAAGCATTTAAAGAAAAATATTAGCAGCAGTAAGAACGACAAAGCAACTAATATAAAGGAGATGTATGAGGTGTGTTTAATTATACAATAAACTTATAAAATGCAAAATTAGGAAACATAAGTTATAGTTAGGGCTATGGAACAAAAACCTACTCAAATTGGGTAATTCGAGAAAACTTTAATAAAGTCAATGTTTATGAAGTTTTGGACAAAATGTAAGGACTTTTCAAAGCAGAACAGTAGTGCCTGTGGTTATTACTAGTGAACAGGAACAATTTATACTCTTTTGATTCCTTAAATTTCACCATTTGAATTAATAAGAGACACACGTGCTGATTTATGTATAAATAACCATATGTATAGCAACAATATTACAAATTAAGTATGCAGAAATAGAATACATCTTAAATGAAACACTGACATTTCACAGTAGGGAAGTATTAATTCTTGTAATTTTAATTTTATAAATAGGAAAACACATTTTATGTATATTTATGATACATATTTAGTTAAAATTACATCACACCTTTACATTAATCTAAAGCTGAAAATATCATGAAATTTAATATTTTTACCACAGTGAAGATAACACATTTTTATGTACCACTATAATGTGACAATCGAGTTGATTTGGCCTAACACACGATGTTATTAATATAAAAATACATGAGCAGTGTATGTGGAATCTTAGGGACCGCCAATGTCAGACACCACCTAATAGTCTCTTGGATAAACATAATACTAGGACAGTAAATGTATAAAAAATAAAAAAATGTAGTAAAAATAGATGATGCTTACTACTAGTTTTCAACTTTCATATTTTTGCTTAGTGAATACATGTGTATGCATTTAGTTTGTTCCAAGCCCGGATTGTGCAAAAATCAGCTTATTTAAAATTCATTACAGCCCACTAAAGTGAATTCTATTTTATTTTATGAATCTTGAAATGATGGCTTAATAATGTTCTGAAATTTGTCAAAGCTCACACAGCTTAGGTTTGTGATGAGGTTGGGATGAACTGTGAAATATTCCTTTTAGGAATCTTTTATTGTTACATGCCTTTGCATTGATATATGAATATTGACATGAAAAAGAATATATAACATATTAAAACATATCAAAACATATTTAAAATTGGCATGAGTTAGGCAAATGGACTGGTGAACTGTGGATTAATTAATAGGTAGTTGAAAGAAGAGTGCTTTGACATACATCTGAGGAAAATGGAGTTCTAATCTCACACCAGAAACAAATACAAATTGGGATGCTATTACCAGTCAAACATTTGACAAATGTTAAGTAAATGAGTAATTTATTCCTTTCATCCATTCAGATATTTTCTAATGCAGATCTAATGCATACAACTAATGAGAAATCTTGATATATTTGAAGACATCAAAATAAGCAAATTCTTTTTCATACATATTTTTTTCTTCTTTTAATTAGGGTGTTTTCATTAGTGTATGTTTTCAGTACATAAAGATTACATTTATCACGTGGAGTTTGCACATGTACATAGTAAGTCATAATTATTTTTTCTCCTTCCTCTCATATCTCTCCTGGTCTCTCAAATTCTTAATCTCTTTCCCATTTGAAAGAGCTCTATTTCCAATTTTCTTTGACTCTCTTATTAAAATCATTTTTTCCTTAACTTCTTTCTACTCCATCTCTTTCTCCCCACTCCGTCTCTTTTTCCCCTTTCCATCTGAAAAAGATCTCCCTACTTCCTATTACCTATCTTTTATTTTTTCTATATATTGTGGGTTTCTCATATAGGAAAACTATTGTGATATTTAAACTTGTATGTCTGATTTATTTCACTTAAAATTAAAATGACATTAGAGTATAGACAGAGAGGTAGATAGACAGATGGCTCATACACTTCCAGTTGGAATATTTCAGAGCTATCTGGATCTAGGATGTAGGATACTGGGACTAATGGTGCCTGGTATTAAATTAATACACTGAATTAAATGGGTATAGGGTATGGCTGAATGACTTTACTGATGACTTCTGGGATAACAGGGAGCAGCAGGCTTGCTGCTACTGTTGCTGCTGCTTGCTGCTTGGTGCCTGTTGTCTTCTACCTGACATGTGAGGAACCCTTTCTCCTCTGTGATGTCCCTCTGCTGAGCCATGCTAACTTGGAACCAGATGATTATGGGACAAAACCTCTATTAACTGTGAGCCAAAATAAACGTATCCCAAGATAACTTATGGGTTTTGGGTATTGTGTCCCTGCAACAAGAAAAGTAGCTGAGACAGTTTTTGAGGTTTACTCACTTACTTACAAATGCCTCAAAGTTGACCATTCTTTATGACAGAGTAGAACAACATTGTATACAAATGCCACCATGCAAATATAAGCAACAACTAGATAAAATGTGGGCAATATCAAAGAGTAAAATACATATAATAATTCTTGAATAAAATATCAAAAAAAAAAAAAGAAAACAACAACTCTGAAAACAATAATAACAAAACTCCAGCAGCAATCTGGTGGACTGCAGAGGTCTAGGATAACAGAGTCAATAACATATGTCCTACAGCATCCCTTTTCCAGCCTCTGGTCAGCTGAGTGAGGAGGGGATGAGAACTGGTGTGTTCAGGGAGCTGTGGCCGTAGACTGAGCTGGGAGACTTCTGTCCAGGTCGGCGTCTTCACACATTCTGATTCCAGCTCACCCTTGTCAGCGTCCACACGCTCAGCCACCTTCAAAGGAGACAAAGCTGCACCCTGCTGCACAGCGTGTTGGCAGAATGTAAGACAGACACAGCATGAGCACCTCGGTGAGGCACAAAAAGCAGTTAAGGAAAGACATGAAGAAAGGCATGAAGTGTAACTTCATGAGAAGTTTCAGTACTTGAATTATAAGTGGAAACTTCTTGAGTCTTAGGTTGACTAGTCTAGTTCTTATTTCTACATTGTGAAATAAAAATACTATCTTGTAAAATTTCCAGTAATGGATAATAAATTAATCAAAAGAGGACACTCATAAGATTGTATATTATATAGCATTTTAAAAATAATTTGATAAAATGAAAATTTTCATATGATAAATAAAAAATAAACTAGGCACAATTCAGGAATAAATATTCACTTTTCCCATTAAAAAATATTTTTAATGGAGACCAGAATTTAGCTCAGCAGTTTTAGCATCTGCCTGACAAGTGCAAGGTCCTAAGTTTGATCCCTTGTACCACATACCACATTGCTGGGTGGTGACTCACCCCCGTAATGCCCACACTCCAGAGGCAGAGGCAGGAAGATTGCTGTGATTTCAAGGTTAGTCTGGGTTACACAGTGAGCTTAGGGCCAGCCTGAGCTATGAAGCAAGATTCTGTGTCAAAAAATAAAACAAAAAAAAATAAAATTATGTTTAATGAGATAATTTCATTTTTCCATTGGTATTGATTTTCTAAATGTATAGTACATAACCATTTTGAAAATCATTCATGATCATGTCAATATTGATCACAAGAAAATATCTCAAAGATATCTTCCTGCAGCTATGAAATAAACTTTGAGTTTTTAGTACATAATGCTTACATTCATCTTAGAGCAAGTGTATATACTTAACATATTTTAGTTCTTTCCATTTCCTCTTGTCAGTCTTCCATCTGCCTACCACCATCTCTAGATTACTTCTCTGTTGCAAATTCTGTGTCCTTGTTACTTATTTTTGGTATTCCATTTTGTTTTTAAAATTATTCATACTTCCTAGAAGCAGAGTCATGCTGTATTTAAGCATGTATGTCTGATTCATTTCAAACAACATTATGATCTCAAGCTTATCCTTATTTATGGCATAGTAGTACTCTCTTATGTATGGATACTATGTTTCATTGCTAGTTTGTTAATGGTCACATGTTAATTAGAAGGTTTACTTATTATCAGTTGAGCTTCTGTAAACATGAATATGACTTTGTCACTGTTGTATGATGTCTTTAAAGCTTTGGAAAGACATTTAGAAGGAGAATATCTGGGTCAAATGGAATACAAAGCTTTAGTATTTTGAAGATAGTTTATACTTAGGATCAACACTCAATTTATATGTCCATTATATTGGATTGATCATTATTTTTGAGTGTGTCATTTGATTTATAAAAAACCAATTTACTGTGAAAACTACTTCCTCTGTTCCACCACATATCTTCTGCTTATGGAAAGTTTTATTTGTACTGAGAGGCTACCTAGCACATTGAACCTGAGCCATCGAGGTCTGTGTATGTACGCTCCAAATTTAAATATCCATGAAGCCTCCTAATCATACACTTCTCACAGCAAAGCCTCACTGCTAAGTGATATATGTATATTCATCATAGGAAGCAAAAATTCTTCTCAGTCTAATACAGTGATACTGATGAGATGACCATAGTTTCCCTCTAAAAAGAAGTACCTAGGCTAAAATATTTTGAAGGAAATATTTTCTCCTCACTAAAATATTACAGTGATATAAAATATCTATTAAAATATTTTATGTATTTTTGTATCATCATAACTCTCTTCTTATGTGTACCTTATCATTTTTCAAAATTATTTTCTTTATTTTTAGGAAAATCCATGAAGTTAATATTAAAGAACAAATGGGATTTTATAACTTGCAAGCCTGGAAGTGATGAAAACCAAAAATGGCCTTTATTAAAATAATTAGTTGTCTTATGTTTTGACTTTATCTCATTAGATATTCAGTATCCTAAGGACTCCTATTAGATGTATAAAAGAGAGACTGAGAACTATCAAATAATGTAGCAAAACTATGCTGAGTTGTTTTGTTTGAAAGGACACGGCCAGGGTACTTAGTCAAAGTCATATAATGGTGGCAACTGTAAAATCAGAGAATCTTTGACACATCAGTTGTTATGTTGAACATCTTTCACAGATAGCTCTGCACTGTACATTATGCTGCCCAATATGAAACTGCTAATATTATGTTGTGTAAAAGATGTCTTTTTTGTACTTGGCAATTTTCTAAAAGGATAAGACCTAAATTAGAAACATTATGTAGCTAATTTTGAAAATCCCAGAAAAAGAAGAGTATTATAAAGAGAATTTTTCTCTTTGAAATCAGAGAAGAAAAAGAAGAACTGAGGATGATGTAAATTATCACCTTTATGTTATACTCTCAAAGGCAGATGCTATTTTGATATGGATGAATATAAGCCTGATTTTCTTATCTTCTCCTCCTTTTGGGCAGCTATTGTACAATATCAGTGAGATTAGGAAATCTGGGAGCTGTACTTGCCCTTCAGCATTTATATCTCTGTACATTAATAGATGATAGTAAAGTACCCAGTGCATTATTTTTTCCTTGGCCAAGGGTACAAACTCATTTTGAAAAGAAAGTAGTCAGTAAATATTTGTTGAATAGAAGTTGAATGTTTTAGCTGGGAGTGCATGGGAGAAGTGTTCTTCATTACTACTTATTTTGTCCTTAGTGGTCTTCTTAACAACTTTTTTCTCACTACAGTTTCATTTGTAGTTTTGTGTTTTGGTATATTATTCTGTCACTATTATTGGTATCTTATATATTTATTTACTATATATGTGGATATAAATGTGTGTATATGTGCTTTTAAACTAACGTGCTGTCTGTTGAATACCTAGACATTCTTATTTGTTCAGCATGGTGGGCCACAGACTAAATGGTAATATATCTCACATTTTAATTACAACTTACTTATATGGTGACTGGAACACTCTATGTATTACTTTGTTTCTTTAGATCCATATATAAATGTCAGAAATTGTGTATACTTAGAGATATTTTTATTTTAGTGTCTCTTCCTTATAAAATATCTCCAGTAATTAGAATACATTACAAATTAGAGGATTTATATTAAAATAATACTGTTGAAGGTCCAGGGCTTTGGCTCAGTGGCACTGCACTTGCCCTGCAGAGGCAAGATGCAAGATCATGAGTTTAATCTCCAGTGCAGTAAAAAAGAAAAATAAATAAACAAGTAGATAAACAAAATAACAGAGTTGAAAGATAATCCAGATCAAATCAAATGGTAAAAGTCAGAGTTCTATACAATTGTTTACAATAATTCAATTAAATATTTGTTTAAGTGACATATAACATGTTCACTGTTGTTAATTGTGGTAGTCAGTGTTTTCGGAGAAAAAGAAATAAGATTTTTTTACATACATAAAGTGAAAAATAGAAATGTCTTACAGTGAATTGGCTCATGCATTTATGGAAACTCACAAATCCTGAGATCAAGGGTGCATGAGCAGGCTGGAAAGCACAGTGCGGTTCATAGCAGAACTAGGAACATGTTCCTTTGAGTCCAGATATAGAGAAAAACCAGTGCCATCTCAACATGAAGGTAGCAGAGAGAGAAATGTAGCACCAGAGAGGCTCAGGATTTTGTCTTGCTCACACCTTCAATGGATTGGATAGAGACCACCATATGATGGATGTGAACCTGCTTTAACCAGTTTCTTACTATAAAGGCTCTTCTTCTCTAAAAATACTCTCACTCAAGCAAAGAAGCATTTTTAAAAGTATCTGAACATGAAATATTTCAGTCAAGTAGATGCCTAAAATTAATCATTGTAGTAACTGATTATTTTATGTACCATTTTGATTAAAACCATAAATTAACAAGAGATCTCATGAAAGAAGAGCTCAAAAATGACACAACTGTTGATAATATTAAACTTTTTAAAATGTATGTGTTTGAGAGTATAAAAAGATTTCTTCATTTCTAAATTATGTAAAGTCTATTTAGAATAGGTCTCGTATGTTGACTCATGCCTATAATCTTAGCACTCAAGAGTGTGAGACAGGAGGGTGAGTGTGAGATTGAGGCCAACCTGGGCTACATAATGAGTTCGAGGCTGGTCTCAACTGTACAGCAAGATCCTGCCTAAAAAGAAAAAAAGGGAGGGGGACCTCTAGTTGTAATGTCATTTTGAGTAAACTGATAATTGCTTATGTAATTTTGAGTAGATTGATAATTGTTTATATAAATTTGAGTAGATTGGTAATTCCTTCAAAACATCTATTTTTCCAATGAATTTAAATGGTTATTGTAAACATAATAGATTTCAGCATGTATTATCAGGGTAGATAATTCCTGCTAAGTAGATGGTATTGAATGGTGATAATTTTCCTCTTTACTAGAAAATTACACTAAGATATATCCTGTTTGAATTGACAGGAGTTGTTCTCTGAAATATAATTTTGCATCCCTTCCAAAATTCTCAAAAGACAAAAACAAATAAACTTTTAAAATTACTCTTAAGCACATCCAGTAAACAGAAAATAACAAAAAATATTTTTAAATGGAGTTTATTGGTACATTTTAAGTGAACATTTTAATTATACATTATGATCACACTCATTGTTGATAATTTGTGCCTGAACATTATATATCTTGATTCTTATTTTTCTCATTCACCTGCCCTCCCATCAGGTCCTCAAAAATGATAGCAAATTTTACAATTATCAAACAATTAAATTGCCAATAACAGAATCTAATGACCTAAAAGTAATACTTGACTTTAATTGCTCACAGAAGAGAAAATGCTTCAGACTTATCAGCATTTCCAAGAAAATCTAAACACATCATATGAGACGATGTCTGATACCTGAGAGGAGGACTATAGTTAAAAAAGGATTTTTCTGAAATTTTACATAAATAACTACTAAATTCACTTCCCTGCTATGAGTCTTTAGTCAAGGAGCTCCTCTAGATTACAAGTGATTTAAGTATAGAAGACAATAAAATAAAGGAGTAGAAATAAAGAGATAAAGAATGAATGATGAAGTCTTGGTAATGACTCAGACCACAGTGCAATATTATTAAGGAGCTGCAGAACCTTCAGGAAATTACGTCTAGAGAAAAGTGATGAATTTCCATAAAGAAGACATTGAGGATCTAGGATTTCTTCTGTCACCCGTAAGATGAAAGGGCTCCCTCTGCTGGGCACTTGCTTCAAGCTATCCTGTCTCACCACAGACCCAGAAGCCATGGGGCCAAAAGAGCGTGGACTGAAACAACCAAAAATCTGAACAACAAAGAAAAAATATTTCCTCCTTTGATTTCTCATTTACCTTGATACAGTAGTGAAAAGCTGAACAACGTAAAAAGTGAGAATAGAATATTATGAAATTTCCATTCTAAACTGAAGACTTTAAAATACTTGCCTGGTTTCCTTTGAGATCAGTGGAAGCTGGTTTATACTTCCTAAACATGTCCTTGATAGGTTTCTCTCCAGATAGTGACAGGCATCTCTAGGAATGAAGACTCTGATAAAGTACAACTTGTTATTAAAGACATGTCTATCTAATAACCACAAGCCAGACATGTGAATAAAAGGAATCTGACAATTTTAATCCTTCCACTTGTAGTTTTCTTCACTTTTTGGTATGAATGGTACATTGTGGATGTACATTATGAGCACATTCAACTTTGTAAATTTTTACTCATACATGCTGTATCTTTTTGGTTTTGATTTTGTTTTTTGAGACAGGGTTTCACTTTTGAAGTTAGGGGTGCCCCTGAGCTCACTATGCAGCCCAGGCTAGCCTGGAACTCAGCAATCCTCCTGACTCCAGTCTCCCGAAGACTGAGATTACAGGCATGAGCCACCACACTCGGCACCGTGGTATGTGATTCTGATTGCTGGGGGGCGTGAGTCTCCACACCCAGCATTTTATGTGGTTACTGAGGATCAAGCCTGGGCCCTTGAACTTGCAAGACAGGCACCTGAACCACTGAGTTAAGTCTCTGGCCCCTACATTTTCACTTTCTTAGAAAAGAGAGACAATGTAATATTTACACATGTATGTCTGAGTTATTTCAGTTAAGAGTATAAATTCAGAATGCATATTTTTAGCTACAAATGTCTCCATTCTACTCCTCTTTACGGCTGAATAAGTTTCCATTGTACAGATAAACTTCATCTTCTTTATCCATTACTTGGTCGATGGGCATTTGGGTTGTTTTCAAGATTTAGCTATTGCAAACAGTGTTGCTATAAACAGGAGTGTGCATATATCAATGGGGAACTAGTGAGAAGTGAAAGAAAAAGAAAGAAGGAAAAAATGAGAAAATTAAACAAAAGGAAACAAGGATTCTGTAAATCAGTGAGGTTGAGGGAATGGAGGAAAAAGGGAATCAAAATACATTATATACAGGTATAAATTTCTAATAAAACATGTCATCACTATGTATATCTAAGTTGTACCAATCAAATTTAAATTTTAAAAAAAAGTATTTCACTGTATTATTTAATTCACCAAAAATGTTTCCAAAAGTGTTAAACAGGGATGTAGGTATACAACATAGAAAACAATGGTGCTAATACAATATGTGAATATCTATGCATTTATTCATTCTGTTTATCAGATAGTAAAATACAGCATCATTATTAAAATCAAATCTAGCTACTTTTCACTAAGACACTAATTGATAATTATTGGATAAAATTACCTAGTATATATTATTTAAAAATGAGTTTATAACAAATAAATTAGTTTAAAGAAGTAAGTGAAGAATATTTACACTAAAACCTTTGTAGTTTTCATATTTTCAGCATTATGAAGTTATGAAAAAGGCAAACAATGTTCATGAGGCAAAGTATGTACATCTGGGTGCTATTTAACTGAAGACTATTCCTCTAACTCTGGGAATTTGTTATAATCAATGTTAAATGTATAGAAGAGATGCCGGGATTTTACATAGAGAAAATAAATACTAGTGATTGGAGATGTTGCAATGGTTAATCATTATTGTCCGTTTGGTTAGGTTGGGAGACCCCCTAGAAGGTTCATAAACCAAACATGTAAACCCCCCACGTCTGGGTGGATTCTGCAATGTGAGCCTGGGAACTCTGATTCTTAGTTCCTTTGCTTCTGGTCCTCTTTCCAACCTTCTGCTTCACAGCTCCCATGAATCACAGCTTTTCTCTCTCACAGCCTTCCAACATGCTTTTTTCGATTTTGGAGCCAACTGTCCATGAATAAAATCTCTGAAACAGAAACCCTTCTTTTTCTATAAGTTGCTGGTGTAAAGTATTTTTTTTTCTCAACAGTAGGAAAGTTAACCAACACAGATGTTAGTTACGTGTCAATGTGTATATTTAAATTATATTTACAGTAACACCTTGGTTCACCAATGATTCTGTTTTCAAATAGTTTGGGTTGAAGGAGGAGCATGTAACAAAATTTTGCATCTATTCACAATTTCTGCATCAGGTGACAAACAAGACCATGGACATCTTCCCAGAATCATGGATTGAAATGAGTTCATGAGCTGAGATTTCACTATGTGTGCATGAAAACTAACTGTTAAATTAGAACTTGCATAATTATTTTCATAAATCCAGAAACAGCATAGAGAACATATCAGAAACTACAGATGACCATTCTCTCGCTCATTATGTCTTCATTCCATCAACTCTCCTTTTAATTCATTTTCACCTTCATTATAGTTTTAAAATGCATATTTCCAAACAATATCATGTATCTGTTAATTTTCTTCATTAGTTTTAGACATATTTTATTTCTCAATTAAGTTAGTCATAGCTTTTGTTTAGTAACAACCAATTAACTTTCTTTCCATCTTCCTATCTCTCTAAAATCTATTGAAATTTGTTTACACAGCACTCATGTTGTTCTGAAAATGAAACTTCATTTACTTGATCTATGAAATTTATTTTATGTCCTGCTATATAAGGGTTTCATTTTCTCTTAGGTACTCATTTTTTCTTTACCTATTTATCTGTGCACATATATGCCCCTTCAGATATCTGATTAACTTTTAAAACTTAATTTTATATTAAAGTGACCAATTTTAATTGTACCTATCTATAGAGTGTAAAGTGCTGTCTTAATGTATATGTATGAAATGTTGAATCTGAAAATCAAGATAATTACTATTTCCTTTGACTTGTTTCCTTGTTGTCCTTTTTGTTTTGTTTTTTTGCTATACCAGTGATGGAACTTAGCTTGTGATGGATCTTGAGCTTGTGAGGCAGGCATGGTGCCACTGAGGTAAATCTCTGGCCATTGTTTATCAATTGATGTGCCAATATAATCAAAATTTTCTTAATTATTTTAAAATTTATTGTGGATAATTATTTCCTTTAGTCTCCAGTGGAGTAACAGATATCAAAACTTATCAAAACAGATATCAAAACCTGTGTATTTGAAACTTTGCGTCATTTGCTAGACAACTACTCACACTCTCCCCACCACAAGATCCCTAATTTCCCAGAAGTACAATTCTGCTATCATCTCCTTCCATCTACCTTGTTTCCAACTCCTTTAAAAATGTTCAATTCTAATTAACAAAAAAGTTAGATGCAGAGTGTCGTAAGATAATCAACCTAAAAGTGAGTTTTTATTGAAAGTATCACAGTGTGTAACCTTAGGGAGCATTTTACGCTGCCTTCTCATCAAACTAAATGAATAAGTCATAATATTCACCTGGAAAATGGATTCTAAGAGGTGGTGGAAAAGAACAGCGCATCTCCAAGTTCAATGTGTCTGGTTGAAACCTCAGTTCCACCTCTCAACTTGTGTAATGGTACCCATATTGTCTTGAATCTCACTTCTCCAGTCATCAAAACTTCTTTTAAACCTTGACTTCTGTTGTTTACAGAACTTATGGTTAGAGAAGTGGTATAGAAGGCAACACGTCACACAGTTCCCCACCGTTGGTTTCTCTCTTGAACATTAAATAATGCAATCACTGATTTTCCTGTTGTTTTAGTGTTTATTATA
Organism: Petromus typicus; assembly: GCA_004026965.1. Classification (NCBI taxonomy): domain Eukaryota; kingdom Metazoa; phylum Chordata; class Mammalia; order Rodentia; family Petromuridae; genus Petromus; species Petromus typicus. The sequence continues at coordinate 44,835 of PVIR01003958.1, read as the reverse complement.
GTAGAATGTAGAAAACACTTCCTTGAAGAAATTACTTCTAATCATCAAATTGTTCCTACGATAAAATCATTGAATCTGGGCCGGGGATTTAGCTCAGTGGTTCTGGCACCTGTCTTGCAAGCGCAGGATCCCGGGTTTGATCCCAGGTAACCACATACCATACTGGGCGTGTAGACTCGTGCCCAGCAGCAACCAGTACCACATACCACAGTGCCGGGCATGGCGGCTCATCCCTGTAATCCCAGCACTCAGGAGGCAGAGGCAGGAGGATTGCTGTGATGTGAGTTGGAGGCTGAGCTCACAGTCAGCCTGAACCACAAAGCGAGACCCTGTCTCAAAAAAAAAAAAAAAAAAAATCATTGAAATCTGTCCTCTAGTACTTATCTGATTCTGTATCTATTTATTTCAGTGAACTTAGGATTGTGAATTTAGAATTCAATAATTATTATACAAATAATTATTGAGTACCCACTATGACCCAGATACTGTAATAAATACAGGATAACATTTTGTCTTCTTTCAGAAGATGATTTACAGTTAAAGCCTTGAACAACTATGTATTTGTCCACAGGAAATAAAATAACAATGCTGATACAAATCACCTACTATTTTTGTAATACATTAGAATTATGAAGATAGATTTGTGTAACTGGAATGTGGATTTGGATAGAGGGAAAGAAGTAAAAATCACATTTCAGGAAGGTTAAATTGTCAGATGAAATAAAGAAATTTAAAACCTCACGTTACTATCTTATAACTTTCTTCTCTAAGTGAATTATCTTGCATTGTAAGGCATTGCATAGAACACACTTTTATACGATATATATTCAAATATTATATGCATTTTCTAAGATGTATGATTAAATCCATTAATATAAACAATATATTTAATGAGCACTTTACAAATATATGCTTCCATGTTAAATCGCTGCTTCATGAGCGCAGTGCCTGAGCTGTCAGGGTGCACATCTGAACACACAGGGCGCTCAGCACTGCTGGACTCGAGTCCATCTCCTGCACAGACAGCTTAATAAAATTCAAGGAAAACGCGGTGAGGCAAGGAGGACTACTTTATCTGAAAAGCTGCCTGAGCAGCAAGACTTATGACACATGTCCAGTGTCTGTCTTGCCCCGAAAACTAATTTAGGTTTGGTTTATAACAGGGAGTGAAAGATATTCGTAGGCTCGGAAAGACCTTCTCACAGCAGACACAGGTTCTGGGTTTATGTTCACATGATGCAGACACGATCGGAAATGCCCATCCATGAGCTGCTCTCCAGTTCTATACTCACTGGGAATAACAGCGATGATTTTGGTCAGACAATGTTACTTCCTCAGGCTGTCTTGGAGAGTTTGTCTCTGTCCAGTTTGTACTGCATTACACAGTGTCCACATTCTGGGAAGCAGTTAATGAAAGCAAAAGAACGTGATTTGGGTCAAAAATGACATGGGGACAATCATGCTTGGTTTCAGGATTCAATCAATAGCATAATACTAACACTTCAATACTGTTATTTTTCTTATTTTGCAGACACACCCCTCCATGTCCAAAGTTTCAGAGTAAACAGTTAATAGAATACCAACTATTTATGCTCCAATAGTTCACCACAATTTAAATAAGAAACTACTAAGTGAACCACAGTGGCTCTCATTCAAATTAAACCTAATAAACTAATAAAATATATTTAATTCTTTTCTTCCTAGGAAATCAGCAGGTCTCATTTTAGGGTGTAAGAAACCTAAGAACATGGAGTTTTCTGTAAAACTGAAGCTAGATGACTAAACGAAGCATTTTCAGGAGACTTGACTAGTTTGAGAAAGTCCATGAAGGCAATTACCTGGGGAGCAGCCAAATTAAATAGGATGAACCTGAGTGAGTCATGAATTGAAAGCGATAGGCAAAGAGAGAGTCTGGGTTAAAGCCAAATGTGTAGAGTGCGCCAAGTAATTGAAAATGCCTGCGCTTTTAGGCAAAGGCAGTAAGGTACTAATTCCCCAGGAGGTTTTGGATTGAGCAAAAGCATACAGAGGTTGTCCGGAAGTGATCTGTTCTAAATCAATGAATGGAAACTTGCAATAGTTTTTATTACCAATTTTATTTGTAATTTTGAGTCTGTATCACTCTCTGATTATAAAACAAGTCAATGTCCTTGACTTTCACTAGAGATTATTGTGACTTGAGTTTGAATGGGTGTTGAAGATTTATATCCCAATGATTAACTTTCCCTCTTCTTGTGCGTTATTTCCAAGTAATGAATTGAAATTAAGAAATACAGTAGAACATGAATTTTGGTAATATGGTATACTGAATATTCTAAAACTTCTCTGTAAAATACTTTAAAATATTTCCTAGTAAGAAAATAAAATAAATAAAATTTTAAAAGTAAAAAATAAAACATTAGAGACATCAAAAATCAGAGGACAGCTAATAAAAATACTTATCTTGCTGAGAAAATGTGTGAAATCTTGGAGATATTTGGTTTATGATTTTAAAATGAAAGTAGGAGAGAAGAGTCACAGACTAAAAAACTAAAAAGCTACCTCAAAACTGCAGTCTAAGTCCTGATTTATTCTCTGTATACAACTGTGTGTCAAGCTGTTCAGGTAACTGTAACAAAGTAATCTAAACTAGGTATTTTATACACAACAGAAATTTATTTTACTTTTACTTGGAGAGATAAGTTAAATACCATAGCATCTTTGGTGTCTGGTAAGATGATTCCTTCTCACGGTGTCTTCCTATGTTTACAGAAGTCAGAGATGTTCACCTGACTTCTTTTATGGGAGCATTAATGCCACTAATGCAGCCTCTCTTCTCTTGATTCATGCATCTGCTAAATGCTGTACTGCCTAGTACTATCACTTTGGTGACTGTAATGTTAATAAGGAATTTTGAGGAAACACATACATGTGCAGCATAGTAAATCTTACAAAACACACACACACATACACACACACACACACACACACAGAAACAAAAGCATGCACTAAATCTGTATTTGCTGATTTGTATGATGCTGTGTATAGAATAGTACCCTGTTTCTCATTGCACATGTTTTCCCATTTAATCAATACCAAAATATATCATGGTAAGTAAGTGAACAATGTATGAGCATCTCATTTAAAGTGGAAAGTAAAGCAGTAATGCATTCAATAATCAAATCTTTCACAGCAGTTAACTGCATGCACCAAACTGAGGCTATACAAATATTTCAAATATTAATTTTAAGCTCTTTTTTACAGTTCTTTTATGATTTAGGACTTATGTGTCTTCCCTGGTAATTTGTAGAAAAAAGAATTAGTCCCCAGTTGCTAATATTATTGGGAGGTGGAGGAAAAATTAGGAGATGGGTTCTAATAAGAGGAAGTAGATCCTAGAGGGTACCCACTCGGAGGCTATAATGGAACACACCTTGTCATCCATCTTTGCCTTCTTCTACTAAAAGGCTTGCACCATGACTTTTCTGTCTCACCATGGGACTAAAAGTCACCAGTCAAGCAACTGTGGCATGGATTCTCCAAGACTATAAACCAAAATTAATAAGTCTTTTCTGCTATATGTTTACTTCACGAACTTTGTCATAGGCACAATAAGTTAACTTGCATATGTTCTGTGGTTTGTATCAGAATGTTAGTAAGTAAAAGGAAAATATTATATCACACAATGAAAAAAACCTTAGAATGGTACTCCCTAGAAAACAGGTGTATTTTACTCAAAGATAAGGAAAAAGTGTTCATATTAATAATGCACATAGATGCTTTTGTAGAGAACGTATCTAAGGACACATTTAGTATTTTAATGTGTCAAACAACTTGCATGATCAGTCTGCGAGGCACTGGGTTGATCAATCCCAACATCCTGCAATATTAGTTTGGCACAATGAGCCACAGAAGTTCTGGGCTACATCAACATTCCATGAGTCTACTAGGAAAGGGAAGCTGATAGATGCAATAAAAATGTAAAATGCCTTTTGTCGATGCTCTTATTAGGTTCTGAGGTTGGAGACACACATATATTAGCAATTGCTTTTTATCTAGATACTGAGAAATTATAATGACACATAATACTATGTCTGACTTCATTTTGATTTCTATTTTGAATAGTACTTGACAGTTTTCATGGGTAACAACTAAATTATTGTCAACACATTTGAACGGTGACATGCTTGCACTGCAGTTACTTCCTGCAGCATTAGGGGTAAAGATACAGCAATTAGTGATCTAGGTTTGATTTCATTTAAACAAATGATTTTCCATTTTGAAATCCACATAATACAGAATTTGCAGTCTCGTTCGTGGTTTTGCTTTCAGAAACGTCTGGAAAGAATCACCTATTACTTTGCACTGACCAAACTTAACAAAATGAAAGCCAATAAGGCACTCTGATAGAGGAAAAGACTGAAAGCATTTTTCTGAAGCATTTGAAAGTTGTAAAATATGGCAAAGTAACTTTTTAATTGAGCAAACTTAATTTTTAACTTCATCAACTGGGAGTGATTTACTTTCTGGTAATGGTTTGCATGTCTACAAAATATCAGCTGGATTATGAAACAGAACCCATCAATCAGAGGAAGCCTGGGACAGCCACATTCCGGCTGAGGGTGCTGGTGTCATTGCTGTATATAGAAATGGCCCCACATCCTTTGTGACTTGTGGTATAGCCAGAGGGAGTGATCTCTGTGTTGTACTTGGAAATGAGCAAGAAGGAGTTGAAATCCCACTGCAGTATTTTCACATCTACCAAGTAAAACAGCCTCTTGACTAGTTCTTCAGTTCTTTTCCTTTTCCTTTATATTTGATAACGGCATAAAGTTTATCACTTGTTAATGAAATCAGAACATAAAACCTTAAAAATATAATAAACAAAGCTTATTATAAAATATAGCCAAGAATTGAGTGATCCCTTGGCTAGAGATCATTTATTCCTGTTTCATTATTATTCCAAACTGCAGTTATCATTATTAATTTTTTGTTGGTGAGTATGAAATGTTCAGTAGGAGCTGTATGTTCTACAAGATACTACAAAATGCAGACATGAACTAGGCATAACTTCTCCTCAAAGAGCTTTGGAATTGGTCGTGATGTAACCTGATTCAACAGGAGAGTTTATAAATAGAATGATGGAGGAAAATACACTCTGAAATAATAAAAATATAATAAATAATTCTAACAGGATAACTGAGAATATCATTGCAACTAAAATGAAGAAAAATCATTTACCACTGTGATGCATGAAAAAAATATGACTACACGGCACAGAATGGGCTAGTTATATTTATACTGCAAAATAGAAAACTAATTTCCTATGAGGAATGAAATGAAAACTGCTTTTATTATAAAATGACAGCTTACTATTTAAACCAATAGACATATAAGTAATACATTTTACCTTTTTCTCATTTTATTTTTCATGTCAATGTTGTTTGATTAGATGGATTTGAAAATACATTTTAATACATTTCTTAAGAGAAAGAAAGTATCAAATACATATGACAAGACCCCAAAAGACACATCTCTTTATTTCCTTGCAGTTTCTTCCATTCCCCTATGCATATGCATACTTTCCAAAATCAATTTAAACTTTAATGAGACACTTATAAACTTCAAATAAATCTTTGAGTGATAAATCCCATGTTATCTTTGGGTAAAGTATGTCATTGCTTTTTTTAATACTGCTGTGTGTGGATTTATAAGTGATACTGAACTGCACTTTGAGACTGAAAATGAACTCTGAAGTTTGATTATATATTAGTTTTCCTTTGCTACTTCACAAATTGACACAAATTTAACAACTGAAAAGAGCATTCATTTATTATTCTACAGAAGCATAGGTCAGATATCTGGGAAAATTAGCGAACTTCTCTGCTCATGTTCTCACAATGATAAAAACAAGAGTTAGACAAAACTGACTTTTTATCTGGAATACCTACTGAAATTCTCCCCAATTCACTCAAATTGTTAGATGAATTCTCCTCCTTCCTGTTCCCTGCTTCATCTCTGAGCCAGCAGTGGAGCCTGGAATGTTTCTACTCCTTCAAATTTTCTAACTTTTTTGTCCTGAGAGGACTATCTGATTACAATTCTCCTGATTATTGCAATGCTTAACAGCCAAGTGATTTAGGATTTCAATCTATAAAATGTAAATTTAGTGTTGATGGTGTTTGATTAAAGAAGACGTGGGAATGTTCAAGAACCCTCTTTTACATTCTTTTCTAATTTTCAAAATAAGCATATATTTGCTGATACTCCAGATGAGAGATCTGCCTCAACAGACAGCACCAGAAGTGGAGGTTCCTTACTATCTTCCACTCCACCTTCCAATTCCAAAACCATCATTGACAAAATGACTTAAAATGACAAATAAATAGAAGCTCTGAGGCAGAGAAGATGCTTCTCCATCTCCTTCACCAACTGTAATTTTTTTTTTTCCTACCTGCATTTGCTACTGTTCAGGTAAAAGTGAACATACCTATTTCCATCTTAACTTTCTCAACTCTTCCAGTAATTTGCATAATTGTGATGTCATGACTTTTAATTATTGTTTCTAAATTTAAGGAATGTATGACAATCTTAAGTAAAATGCATTTTGGTTTAAACACCAGTGATACCTAATACTACCAAGAAGCCAGTGAAAAACAGGACTGTCAGAGGAAAGATAATAAATATCTGTCAAAGTAATATATAGATTTAACCATTCCTTAAAAATGTTTGCCAACGGTCAGAGGATGTAGATCAGTGGTACCAAAATGAATTTGTTTTTATAATTTTTGTAAAAACTTAGTTTGAATCTGAGCTCAGAATCCTTTTCTTTTTTCCAATTATTTGAATTAACTTCTTTAAAATTATTTAACTGGATAATTATGTTATTCATCTTCAGACTTTCTTCAAAAATTTGAAGATATGTTTCCTTCTAACATAAATATATTTTTATACATTTCGAATTACAGTATTTTGGTTACTTAGGAGTATGTATGTTTTGCATTTTCAATAATTTTTAAATTTTTTTTCAATATTAACTATTTTATGTTTTAAATTTATTTTCACTTACAAACATATATATATTATATATATTATAACAGAAGTAAAGATTGCTCAAGAAAATCTGAATTGTTCAAAACTCCTTATTCTGTATTCTGTAGATTTCTGTACATATGCTCTTATTTGTTTTCTAACTAGACAGGTGGTTTAATTTTGTTAACTACATCTTCAATAAAATGACTATTTTAGAATTTTTGGTATTGAGGTTTGATTTTCATCACTGTAAACTCGTTATTTGTGTTTTATGTTTTTTGTATTATAATCTTTTCTGTCAAAGTAGATTACTGGAAAGTATTTTAATTTTGATTAGTATGGAACTCCACATTATTTGTTTTAATAAAATAAATACAAAAGAATAGAGATTATGAATATATCTGTTTCTTAAAAAACATTATAGAAAAATGGTCTTTCTATATTTAAATTAAAAATTCAATTGTCTAAATAACAACATCTAAATTAAATTTCTATAAATATGTGTTACAATGCTTATGTTTTCATGTTTATTTGATTTTTACATACTTAGCAGGTATTAAAATTGTTTTCAAGAAAATTTAATTATAAATGAATTAGAGTATTAGTTAAAAGAAAAGTTGATCTAAAACTTCATAAAAAGTAGACCACCATTTTAATGTATCAAGTTTTCATCAATAGTATTTTAGTATGTAGGTAACTTTTATGGGCTAGTCATATTGAAATTCCTTTAAAACTTCTTTCAATATACTTGCACTGTATAGTTCTTCCTTTAATAACTTCACATTGAGAAGAAATGTTTTATTATATACACTGAAAGTTATTGTAATATATAATGTATGAGGAATCAGAAAACAAATGTGATACTCATAGGTCACAATTTTGTTTGATCAAGCTTCCAGCACTTAAAAGAGAAAGAGGAGGAGGAGGAGAAAGAGGAGGAGGCGAAAGAATTGTAAGATAATAGAACTCAAAATCACTTGAAGTGATATTATAAATAACATTATACCATGATGTAAAATTCTACCTTATTCCAGTTACAAAAAGTTGCAAAATTATAGAATGTTCTTCAATTATGAATAACATATTACATAAAATTTATTTCAAACACCTTTAGAATATACTAATTGAACCATTACAGCAAACCATATTATAAATGCAATCATAACACTGTAAGTGACTTTTTAATACTCAAGTTACTTTTTATATTGTCAAGACCTCTGGAAGATTTGAGATATTATTGTTCTGTAAAGCTAACAAATTAATCTGTCTTATTTTATCTGATTCTGTCAGAAGATATGAGACCCCTAGCTCAAAACTATCCGGTCTGATTGGTCTGTGCGCCCACAGGAAGACTCCATGTTAGTAACAGTTCCTTTGATTTCTTCATTTTTACAGGGCTGAGAGGAGGGGCTCGAACAGCGGTGGCTGCACAAGCTTTGGAGGGTTTGCTGCACAGCTTGAGCGTACCAGTGTTTAGGACCCTCAGATCTTTTAAAGAGCTACCAGCAATCTAACAAATGTATGATCTGAAGCGAGACATTATGCCTTTTATTGTGAAGAATAAACAAATTTGCCCTCGGCTTTCTTTCTTAGTAGGAGATAATGATCTCAATTTTCCAACGCATTTTTCTCAAGCAGGCTTGAAAAGATAGTGAAGAAAAATGCTGACAAATAACTTGCAGAAATGTGAAAGATCTGGGAAAAAGACTCTCTCAAAATGAGACTGCAAGTTCTAGTTTCCATTTCCGGTGCACACTTCCTGTTCCTTTGTCAAGCTCTGCGTTGTCCTGTGGCTACTAAAGCTTTCACTATTGAGATACTGCACTGATGTCAGTCAACTAAGATCTAATCAAAATAAGTAATGAAATTATTTTAGTTGGGAAAGGCGATATTACATCCAATCATACTGATCATAGTTACACCATAAATGCCATGGAAAGAAACTAAAAACTACTGTATATTCCTGTGGAGTATTACCCTTGTATGTTCTGGAAGTCAGATTTATTCCACTCAATAGGAGTTCTTTATATTTCTAATCTCAGTGCTTTAATTTTTAGATGCAACTAATGGTAGGTAGAAAAGACAGGATTACTGATAACTGGGTTAAATTATCCTGAGAGAACACCTTCAGTCATTTCCCTTCCCTTAGACTTCAGACTCTATAACTAAGAATCTGTATTTAGTATGTAAGTAACTCTACCACTTGTTATTTTGTGGGCTGGGAAGGCCATGAGATCTGTAAAATGCAGTGTATGCTTCACCACCAACTCTGACGAGGCATGAAGCATAAGTTACAGCCATGGAGATATTCTGGTTCCAATAGACTATATTATTTTTTAATGTACCTGCCCATTGTTACATAATTAAATGTTTTACACATAATTAATTCAAAGAATATTAAAAAATGTCTCCATGAATAAATTATAAAGGTGATTCGAACAATACTTTAAAAATTTTGATGTATTCAATCAAAAAAGGAGCTCGTGAACTGACATTTTATTAAATCTGTGGCTTTCCTTTTAATATTCAGCTATGTAAACCTTCTCTCTCCTCTATTATAACTATAGATTATCTTTCCAAAAATAAAGAAAAATAAGCAGTGCAGACATCTATTTCATGGAGAATTTGTATCTTGTTACTATCTTGTAAAAGTGGAAAACAAGTCTAAGAATATTTGACTATAAAATAAACAGCAAGAATATAATCTATTTAATGATTAAATTGTTTATGTTCAAGGTAAAACATTAAAGTGTTTTAAAATCATTAAAATTTCAAAAATACATTCCATGAAACACTTCAACTTTGTTCAGAAATATTTTTCGTGTGAAATTTTATCATCTACAAATGTTTGGACTAGAAAGAAAATTTCAACCTAAACATTATAATTTTTTGTTACCCAGAGACATCCAACATAGAGAATATGAATTTTATTATTTTTTTAAAAATTAGGGATACAGGTTAGAGAGATTCAAGGAAAGAAACATAAATTAGAGAGGTCAATTTTGTTTGAAGCAGTGCCTTTGACAGATTCATGGCAAGATGGAACAATAATTTTTGCCTTGAACAGTAGGTTGAAAGATTAATGATAAGAAATAGAAAAATCATTTTTATTGGTGGATGCAGAGCTAAAAGATTTGTGACTTGAGTCACTTTTTTTTCTTTCCTGATTTTGGGAAAGTGAGAGGCTCAGTATTTTTAAGCAATATCTTTAATTGTCCATAATTTTCCTAGAAGCCTCAGTTTATTATTTTGTAAGAGCCATGAGTGTAGTATGGTTATAGTTTTTCTATACATTAAAGTTGTTATAAATGTTATTAATAAAGTTATTTTACACATATTCATTCCATATATCCATCTGTCCCTGTCACATACAACATCCAAATAAAATAAGAGACTTGAGTTATCACAAAGGTCACCAGTTCAGCATACGTTCGAATATATTATTAGGTATTCTATAATATATGAAGAAAAATAAACAGGATGATATTTTTAAGTACGTAAATAATTTTATGGGTCTATTTGTGTCCATTTCTACCTCAAATGAAAATGTAAGGCATAGACAATACTAAGACTGTCTGAAAGAAGTTGTTCAGATTTTGGTATTAGTCCTATATCTTTCTACATAACTATCACATGAATCTAATAAAGTCATATTATAATTTCAATAATATTCTACATGTAGCATTCAAAAAATCATTAAAGTTTTTGTTTTGTGTTGTTTTTATTTTTGTTTTGTTGTTGTTTGGTTTTGAGACAGATTCTCAGCATGTGGGTCAGGCCATTCTTAAACTCATTACATAGCAGGCAGGCCTGCATCTTTCAGTGACTTCTCCCTCAGCCCCCTGAGTGCTAAGATTATGGAAATGTACTACCATCCCCAGAACAATCACAGAGGACTTTGTAACTGTTATTTACTGAAAGCAGTTCTAGTGTACTGTTCTCTTCACTTTTCTAAATACATTTATTCATTTGTGGAAGTTTCTTTAAATTGTAACTTTTATTTATTGGGAGCCAATTAGGTTAGATGCCTGTGCACACTACTGTGGAGTCATTAACAACTGTCCTTTCCAATGTGTTATGTAATTAATGACCTTTCATCTTGAGTGATAAGTATTTGGTGAACTTCTAGTTATAAATGCTTTTTCTCAAAGTAGGTTTAAAAGTACAGACATATAAACCAGGATCTACCTGATCATAGCTTAACTAACCTAGCTTAATTAAACATAGCTTAATTAAAATGCACAGTGAAGACTTTACAAATCAAACTGTTTATTCATTTATATTCTACAAAGAATTTTTTTGTGGATTAATTTACTTATTTTAAAGTTGAATGAGCATACATACATTTAACTTATTAAGACTTTGGAGAGGTTGCAGAAAACTTGACTGAAAATATAAATACTCTCACAAAGATTATTTCAGTGAGAAAAAGCTATGACAATTTGGTATATATATATATATATACAATCACATGCATATAATGATTTTCATAATAAAGGAAAAGGAAGACCTCTTCAGTCATCATTCTTAAGACCAAGTAGGCCTGTACTTTGAGACCACACATCATTTGTGAGGATCTGATGAGCTTGACTTGTCATTTTGATCTTGGAATCTCCACTTAAATCATGCCAAACAATCAGTCAGAGAACTGCACTGGAGCTCCTCAGAGATGGTGGCCTTATTCCTCAAACAGATAAATGAATCTTTTGTACTCATTGGTGACACCAGGTGTTTGGGAGGACATTGTGTGACATCTGGGAACTTTAGAGTTAAGGTTAAGCTAGGAAGAAATAGAAGAAGGTAGTTGCTTAGGTTCTTCAGTGGTTTTTGTAACTCATGAAACTTGAAGAAGAAAAAGAGGCAGATAGACATGGAAAAGAAAACAAAGAGGGGGAAAGGAAGGAAAAAAGGAAGGAACGAAGGAAGGGAAGACTCTACATCTGGCCAGGTGCTTCATTCAGCTAACTACTGGATTACTCTAACTGAAAAAGTCATTTGGCACTTGGATATTTGGGGTTACGGAGGAAAACAACTGAACACTCCAGAGTCATCAGTGACAGGAGAATTGCCATGACCCCACCTGTTATTCATGAAGGAACCAAACACCTTCTCAAAGCCCTCACTGAAGAGAGACAGAAAAGGCTGAAAGAATAGCAGTGAATTACTACACTCAGTTTAGTTTTTAGGAAAACAGTTCATAACTTCAAGACAGGCTCAACAGATAACATGGAAAATAATGCCTAAAAATATACACGTTTAACTTCAATTTGCTTTGAATTCAGCATTATGTTGTAACCACTTTATATCTGATTAAAAATGACTTCCCATCACCATGTGCAAAAAAGAAAAGAAAATTCTTTTATACTTTGTTTTAATTTCGTCCATGCACATTTAAAAGGGAAAAAAAGAGAATGATTTTGTTAATTTCTGATATTTACAATCCTATGTCTAATGAGAACTTTATAATGTATATGAATTAGTTTATGATATGTAAGGGATAGTAGAATCCCCTTCACTACTGAAACAAGTTCATTTTTTTTTCTGAAAATGAACTATTTGAATTTATAACAAAATGCACAGGGATCTTTTAAAAATTTCACAACTGTGGGAAAGTTACACGTGTGTGTTTGGATGAATGCTCAACAATATTATTGCCATGCATCAAGCTACTATATAATAATTAGTGTAGTATTATATACACATGTGATAACTAAATAAGATAAAATGCATGTTACTCAAAGCTTTCTTGAGAAATCACAAAAGCTGATTCCTAAAAAAAAACATAGTGGAAACCTTGAGACTGTACTATTTCCTCTTTAGTTTCTAACAAATCAGTGATTTGTACATTGCTGCACAATGGTTCATGAATAAAAGAGTTATTATTCCTCAGAGAAAGAACTCAGCAGTAATAATTAACAATTAGAAAGTTCATATTGGTATTTCATCAACCTAAAACATTTTAAAGGGAATCTTAGAGATTTAATTTAGGCTCCAGAGAATAGAGAATTTGAATCTGACAGACTTAGGTAGTTTGTTGTTTCAATGTCTAAATTATTATCAAGTCCTGTTTCCTAAATATGGCCACTTTAGCAGCATGTGTAGTATAGCAAAAAAAAAAAAAAAAAAAAAGTTTATTCCATAAGACAGCTGGTATACCAAAGGCACCAAAGCATTTGTAAAAGTGAAACTGCTTGTTTTCTTCAGTAAATTTAAAAGCATTAGGAAGGAAAATGGATCCACAGGCCAAGTTTTAGAATTACAACTGGCCTACGTTTCCTCTCGGGTTGTTTCTTTGGTAAGGTGATTGGTCAAATGGATATAGTAGTCAGGAAGGTCTCAGAAAGAGAGTCAAAATGAAGTAAATGAGCATGAAGTGTATTTTGGCATTATGAAAGCAGTATCTAAGGTAGAAACTTGGAAAGATTCAGTGGAAAACAAAAACAAGTTTTGAACACACTGTGAAACGTGACAGATAAATTTAAGATTTAGAATGACCTCTTCCAAGTCATAAATTGAAAGTTCCATTGTAATGAAATATCCTTCAGAAAATTGGACAGTTCTCTGCAGGGCAGTAAAACAGAAAGGGAAGCTGAGTATCTCTTTCAGTATTTCTGTAATGTATCTATGGCATTTCAAAAATTTAACACATTTTCAAGATTACTATACTAATCTTAGACAATTTATAATTGTTGATATAGAATAATTTGATTTGGTTGATTTGCACCTACTTTGATTTACATCCCTCAAATATTTTGTATTGATAATTAAAAAAAAAGTTGTAAAGTCAAAATAATGTATTTCCCTAAGCCATACATATTATAATGTAATAAGGAAATGGAAAAAGTCAATTAGATGTTACAGACTGGTTTCCAGGAAACTTAGTTAATTATGTGTGAAAGCAGTAGAAATATATGGGTAGATGTCAAAATCATACTTACACTTGGTGCAAAACAATGTAGTTTGGAAAGTGAAATTTGAATAATAAATGAAAAATGAATGCAGATAATATAAATAGATTGACACATAGAGAGAAAGAGAATTAGGAAGAGAGAATAGATAAGTAGTATTTCTAAAAAGAGGTGTAATATTTCTAAAATAATGCTTGGCATCTTACATGTAGAAACATTTCATTGATTATAGAAAATAAATGAGTCAGAAAACAGGAAAGCCTCAATCATAAACAACATTGATTTCAAACTTGATAATATATTCTATTTCACTCATGTTTTACATCTAATTTTAATGCTCCTGAAATGACAGTGATATAAAGTAAAACATTCACGCAGTTTTACTAACCTCAATAGAATCTATTAACTTTTTTTTTCTATATTTTATTTTATTTATTTTTAGTTTTTGAGACAAGGTCTCGCTTTGTTGTTCAGGTTGGTCCTGGACAGCAAAGTTCAGCCTGGAACTCAGCAATCCTCCTGACTCTGCCTCCCAAGTGCTGAGATTACAGGTGTAGGCCACCACTCCTGGTACTGTGGTATGTGGTACTGATTGCTGGAGGGCATGAGTCACCATAACTGGCTTTGTTGTGTGTTGTTACTGGGGATCAAACACAGGACCTTACACTTGCAAGGCAAGAGCTATAACCATCAAGCTAAAACCCCAGCCCAGAACCTATTAACTTTAATACAAAAAAGAAATTAAAACATGATTTTGCCTGTTATGTATCTTGTATATTTTTAATAAAATTTAGCATCTTACCACATGAAAAGATATAGGAAGTAGTTTGGTAATGAGTTACTCAAGAAATAAAATCACTGAAAGGCATTCTAAAAATTAACATAAAAATATGAAGAAAAAGAGTCATGTAATTCTAACAAATATTATCTTAGATGCATTAAATGAAGTAAGAAAAATAAATATTAGTGCTAACTTGTTTAAATTAGTAAGTAAATACTCTTTCCTGGTATTAGTTTTCTATTAACAATCTCTTCATATTCAATTTTTGATTCAAATCAATTTTTGTAGAAAGATTTTTAACAAATAATTCAATTACCATAATATTGGTAAATGTATTAATATTTAGTATCTAATTCAATCAGTTTAGTAATTCATCTTTCAATGAATTTGTGCATTTTATCTATGTTGTTGAATTATTTACAAAAGTATAAATCATATTCTTTATTTTCTATAGAATGTCTGCAGGTTCTGTAACAGAATAATTTTGGTAAATGTATTCATATTTAGTATCTAATTGAATCAGTTTAGTAATTATCTTTCAATGAATTTATGCATTTGATCTATGTTATTGAATTATTTACAAAAGTATACATCTTATTCTTTATTTTCAATCGAATGTCTGTAGGTTCTGTAACAGAATACTTTTGGCGGTAATGTTTTATATATATATATATATATATATATATATATATATATATATATATCCCTGTTTTATTTTTATGAAAAGTTAATAATTTTATTAGCTCTAAAACTCATAAGTTTTTTTATTTCATATCTTATTTTATTACTTATGTTGTTCATAAATTTTTTTTTCTGTTACAATGATATCCAGCACTGTACTCAGATTTTAATCTTTCTACATTCTTTGGATTTATTTTTATTTTTTATGTTTTTAATGTATTCAATTTATTAGTACATTTTAGGTAGAATTTATGATCACATTCATCACTGAGAATTTGCATCAGCATATGACATCTTGATGTTGTTTTTTCCCATTCCCACAACCTCCACTCCCCCTTATACATAAGACTTGTGTCTATTTTTTTTCCTCATTACCTCTGATTTTTCCTTCTCTTTCTTTCCACAACCTTTGCATTTATTATTTTTAAATATTAAATATAATATTGCTACTTGATGGAGTCTTCTATAATCATCAAGAGATGCTGTTGGTTAATGGTGCTATTCAACTCTATCTGCTCTTTAATTTCAGTGCACTTGCCACATACATCACTGATTCTGACTTGACTAGCTTCTGACAGGCAGTCTGGGGTCATTCACTGTACTTAAAATGTCAGCATCTACCTCCACATAAAGCTTCCTTTCACTGATGAAAAATATGCTTAAAATATTATTTGCCACAGAATTTTAATTTTCCTCTTGCTTCATTTTTAAAAAAAATTCTTGGAGTTAATAATTTTAATAAAATTGCAAGTGTCGACCTATAATTATATTTTCAAATATTTTTTGTACTCACATCTATCAGTGCAATATAACTACTTATAATTAGAACTAATGATTTGGGATACTGACCACTTTTTATGTTTTTTGGTTTTCTATCATTCCCTTCAGTTTCTACTTATATTTTCACATCCAATAATGTTTATTTTTTTCTAGAGTATCTACTTTTCTGATCTTACCTGAATTTCTTTATTCTTTCCCACAAGGTAGTTCAGCATTCATGAGGTTGTATTGGTTTCTTGTGTTTTCCTTCAATTTATGACCATTGTTTTCTTTAAATATTTTTTTCTGCTAATTCTGTGATTCCTTTAACTCCTTCATTATTTAGAAATATTTTTAAATTATGGATTTCTTTTCTGTTTCTATATATGTCTATGAATTTTGATAGAGAGAGGAGCATTTTGTGTAAAGTGGTTTATATCTTCAAGTGTGTTGTAAATTTTAAACAGGGTTAAAGTTTGTTCATTCAGATATTTTTTCTTGGCATCACCAAACATTTTAGGCATGTGTTGGACGAGAGCTGCTGTATTTAGTGTGACATGGCCAGATGCTTAGGCACTGTAATAATATATTTTGGATCTCATTTAACCTTGAGTTACTTTATTCCTACTGCAAAGGCATAATTTTGAATGTCCTCTGAATTCCCTACTTGCTCATGGAGGGTCTTCCATTTTTGGCTATTTGGATTTTAAATCATAGTACTTTTTGAACTCTGAAAATTGTTGCACTAACAGACTCAGAATCATTCTTGTTGCACTAACAGACTCAGAATCATTCTCTGCTTGAATGCACAAATTTTAAACTACTCAAACATATTCTTTGTTCTTGGAACAATATGAAGAGAAATTTCGTGCAATATTTTGGAGTTCTTCTTTGCAAAGTCTGAATGTCTTGGAACCCTAAAATCCAACTTCATCCTCATTAATTAACAAGAACCCTGTGCTATACATGGGTTTCTCTTTCTCTACCAGGGTCTCTAAAAAGTCTTTCAGTAGAAAGTCAGGTGCCTTTAAGTCTCACTTTTACCTACATCCTTTCTCATACATTTCATCTTCTTATGTGGCCTGTGATATAATATCTGGAAGTATTTTTTCCATATATTTGAACTTTTATGATGAGTACTCAACTGGCATGGAAAGGAGACATCTTCATTTAAAACTATATTTTTTCTTGAATATATAGATGCATGAAATTGTAAGGTAGCATTTATTTTTCAAAAACTAAGTTTAGAGGTTCCACTTGACCTTGCTATTCCTCTCCTAGGTATATACACGAAATAATTGAAAGAGTCATACCAGAGAAACATATTTGCACCCATGTTTATAGCAGCTCAGTTTAGAAACAACCAAAATGTTCATCAACTGGAAACTGGATAAAGCAGATGTGGTATTTTTACAGAATGGAGTATTACTCTACCATAAAAATGATAAGACTAAATCATTTACATTCAAATGGATGTACCTTTAGGACATCCTCATAACAGAAATAAATAGGTCACATGTGTAAATAGTGCATATTTTCTCTGGCATGAGAAAATGAAGATGTAAATGAGTTCTACAGTACAAAGTAGATATTATGAAATAGAAAATATTTAAAAGGAAATGAGGTGTAGTAGTAAACAATGAGGGGAAAATAATGGGATGGTAATAAAAAAGGAGAAACCTATGTAATGGGAGTGGAGGGTTGGGGGTGTGTAGGGGAATGGGCAAAAATGAGAATCAAGTCGTGTCATATCATATATTGGTACAAATTCTCAATACTAAAAGTGCTTATGTATATAGTAATAAAGATTTAAATAAAAATGACTTTTATGTATCAGGGTTTCACAATTCCACCAGAATAAGTTAAGAAATAAATATTTCCAAACTACTAAATCTGAATTGTTTTGATATTCCCTTCACTCTCAAAAATGTCTCTTAGAACAATTATATGGTTACCCTATTGTTTTGTATAATTTTGTCCCACATCGTACTGTAAGTTTTTTGCACAGCACAGCCATATCTTCAGTTCATGCATGCTACACTGACAGCCTGCATTACCCATGTGTATCCTTTGATTTGCTTAACAGTGAGTAATTTCCTTAGGTCTGCTCATAACCTCTTTGAAATGAATGATCACAGGGAAATTTAGAGTGTGCACTAATTTTAATATATTGTCCTTATTTGTTAAAAATACACTTTAGGTATGGTTAATTACAAATGCTTTCTGCATTTCTTGTCTTCTTAGTTATTCTTTTTTGATTTAATCTGGTTTTACATATCTGATTGTCTGGATGGAATTTTTTTTAAAGATAGTTTTTACTTCAAAGTATTCAGTGTGCAAGAGACATATCCAATACTTGCGACATCTACCCTACTGAACATAATAGACCATTTCCAATTATAAGAAGAAAATTCACGAAGCATGTTCAGAAGTGAGCACCTGCCCAGGACATTCCATAAAGCTCACGTGACCTTCAGTTAGGCGGGGCTTGTTCACAGCAACTGGGAGAGAAGTGTAGTGGGACGCGAGGTAAACAAAGACTGATTTTAGCTACTGGGTTCGGAGTTAGCAATGAACGTTTGGCAGGATAATGGCAATAGGTAGAGAGAGGGAATAGATCAATTAGGGAGTTATTTCAGAAATTGAAATATGAAGTTGTGAATACAAATGAAATAGGTTTAAATATATCAACAAGGAGCTGAAAGGGAAAAACAGAAAAATAAGAGATGTCTTTTATGTTAAAATTCAAAAAGCACAAGGCAAAAACTGACATTAGATGGAGAAAAAGATTGACAAGGAAAATTAGAAGAGCAAGAAAGGCAAGGACTGGTTCCCTACTTAGCTATTAGAAGAAATCTTCCTACATTCATTTATTTTAATTTAATTTAATTTATTTATTTTGAGACAGAATCTCGCTTTGTAGTTCAGGCTGGCCCTGAGCTCAGCCTCAAACTCCCATCACAGCAATCCTCCTGCCTCTTCCCCCCCAAGTGCTGGGATTACAGGTGTGAGCCACTACTCCCAGCACTGTGATATGTGGTACTGGTTGCTGCCAGGTGTGAGTCTCCATGCCAAGTATTTTATGTGGCTACTAGGGGATCAAACCGTGTCCTTGCACTTGCAAGACAGGCCCTGGAACTACTGAGCTAAATCCCCAGCCCACCTACATTCATTTAAAACGAAGAAGTTACATGTCTTAATTCTTTAAAATAAAAAATTAAATTAAAAGTAATTAAAATAATAATTATTAATAATTAATTAATAATTAATAATAATTAAAAATAAATTTAAAATAAAAATATATATCCTAAGAAAGCAATCTTGTAGAAGGATTTATATAATTGTAATTTGCAAATTAAAATAGAAACACCAATTGGGAGTAATTTTTAAAGAACTATTGATGTTTCTGTGATTATTAATAACTAAGATGCTTCCTCCTTTCTTGTCAGTGATACTGAGAAAAGTAGATGGAATGATTCAAAATTAATTAGTAGACTTTTTGCTTCCAAACCAAATGTTCATGGCTTCAGAAATAAAAGATATTATACAATACTTGGGTTTTATTTTAAACATTATTAGACTTTATGTGTTGAATCACAGATAATTCTATGAGTAGTTTTGCATGCATCCTAATTCCCACCCTTCCAGAAGGTGGGTCAAAGTTGAAGTTTCCAGTAAAATTCATGGATTCTGTGAAGTAGAGAAGAAAGGCAGAAAAATGAAGTCATGATGTTCTGCCCTCGAGGGTTATCTTATGTGCACTGATCAAAGCTATGAAGGAGAGATTCAAGAAAAAGCAACAGTGTAAAAGGAGAAAATTCTAGTGAAAAGAACAAAAGAAATATAAGTAGAAAGGAATGGATAATTCTTGTCTTAATAGAATATTAGACAAAGAAAATCAAACCACTTGAAGTTGTTCTATTACAACAACATAGCAATATGATTTAAGCATCTCTGATGATATTCATATCCATATCTCAAAAATGTATTCATTAAAATTACAATATCAGTATTATGAAAAGAAAGAACAGAAGCTACTATTTTATACAATTTTCTGTGTTGAAGTATAATTAAAACTTTTTACACATTTTAACAATGAAAGCCTCATTTAAGTTTGGGGGGAATATTTTCTTTTATTTGTGTTTGATTAAATTGTTGTATGGAGAGTGCATTCATATGAAATCACTGAATAATTATGCATATTTTTAGAAATTTTATACAAACCTTTTCAATATGCTTTCTGAGTTTTATATACATTCCTATTTCTTTAGGTCTGTGTCTGTGATTTTAGGATACTTAAATTTGTATAATATATTTGAATTCACATATATTTAGGCTCACAAAGATTTTTAATCTTATACAAGATACTTAGTCATACTCTTACTTTTTGAGTAAAGTCAAAATTTTATATATATATGACTATTACTGATTTATATCAGTAATTTAGGAGTATCGAGTGACATAGTTAATAAGTTTACATATTACTCTCTCACTAATATAAATATAAACTTAATATGTAAAAATACAAAACTGATGATTATTAAATACCCTTATACTACATTATAGTAAGTAGGCACATTTAGAAATTCTATTTAGTATTTAATAGGATCATTTTCAACAATAGATGAAGGAACTATTACAAATATTGAATTAACTATTGGCATTTCTCAAGTACATGAATACATGCGTACCTTGTTCTACAAATAGTAATTTCATATATACTGATTTACTAAATAAAAAGTAAATATTAATAATTAGTTTTGTTATTAATATTAAATCTAATGAATACACGTGAGAGAGAAATAAAACTGGTCCATTTTTCAGAGAAATTCATGAATCCATTCAAGGCCTGAGAAATTCCACATTTTGTATTGCCATAAATAAGGTCTTTCTAATAGTGAATTTTTCTCCATTTTAGTAATGAATTTATTCCTATATTTAAGAAGTATTATTATGTTTCATTCTACTGTACAACCTCTTTAATGTCTCAATCTTTATATCTAAATATATAATAAAATAAACAATAAAAATGGCCCAAATCCAAAGCCAACATTTTTTCTATTTCATTTCCTTATTTCTTCTGTATAACAAATTTGAAAGATATTGAATATCTAAGTTAAAGACTTGTAGCAGGATGAGTAGTGTGTGTATATGTAGAAGTATACTCATTAGAACAAACAACACTATAACTGTGGTTCCCAATAGCATCACAGAGATAATTTAACATTTTCCCCAGCTTTCTGACTTTAGGAGCTATCAAGAAGCTATTACCTTTTTTTTTTTTTTTTTTAAGTTTATTTCTCCCGGGAGGAGTGATATCTCTAAAATCCCTACATCCCTATTTTATGACACACAAAGGATTTTAATTGTTCACTTTTCATCTTGTACTAATGACTCTCATCAACTGTTTTGGCAATTTTAAGGGCCAAGGTGAATGTGTGATTTCCTTTGTATCTCCACAAAGAATTGAAATACTTGTTCAGAAAGCTAGTCATAGATGGGACATATATATGTTATTTTTTAGGGAAAGCTATATAAACCTGGATATAAAATGAAACAATATAAAGCCACATTAAAAATTCAATAACTTTTTATCCTTATTTTCTATACCTATTGAAAATATTTGTATAGGACCAGAGATTTAGCTCAGTGGTTCCAGTACCTGTCTTCCAAGTGCAAGAGCCCGGGTTCGATTCCCGGTAACCATATACCATACTGGGCATGGAGACTCACACCCAGCAGCAATCAGCACCACATACCACAGTACCAGGTGCAGTGGCTCACGCCTGTAATCCCAGCACTCAGGAGGCAGAGGCAGGAGGGTTGCTGTGATGTGAGTTTGAAGCTGAGCTCAGGGCCAGCCTGAGCTACAAAGTGAGACCCCGTCTCAAAAGACCAAAAAAAAAAAAAAAAAAAAAATATTTGTATTATTAACATTTGTTTACACCAACAATGAAATTATGAAAATAATACTATTCACAAAAGCATCAAGAAAAATAAATACCTAGGAATTACCCTAACCAAGAAAATGAAAAACCTCAACAAAAGAGAGAGAGAGAGAGACAGACAGACAGACAGAGACAGAGAGACAGAGAGAGACTGAAGAGGGCATCAAAAAGAATGTAAATATGTCCCCTGCTCCTGGATAGGCAGAATTAGTACTGTTTAAATGGCCACATTTACAAAACTGTGATATATATTTAATGCAGTCCATGTCAAAATACCAATAGCATACTTAAAGACCTAGAAAAAATTCTAAAATTCACATGGAAGTAGAAAAGACTCTACTCTTGGGTTTACACATCACTCCAAAGCCTCATTTGGTCAGAAGTAGCTGAATCTTTAATGTTAGTTGCTGGGAATAAGGGTGTGTATTTACTAACTAATCCACTAACATGAATGAGAGGTTTAATCCCATGGTCTAGATGGGATAAAAAAGGAAGAAAGACAGGAAGAACTCTCTCTTTCTTTCTCTCTCTCTCCTCACTCTGTCTCTCTCTGTTTCTCTCTCTCTCTCTCTCTCTCTGTTTCTCTCTCTGTCTCTCTCATTGTTGAATTGATGTTGCTATGCTGTGAGCATCATGAACTGCCTTGTTTGCCATCCCAGGCTTGTAGCCAGGTGATTATGAACTGAAACTTCTATAAACTGTAAGCCAAAGAAACCCCTTCTGCTTTAATTTTGGGTGTTGGTATTTGTCTGAGCAACAACAGAATGTAGCTAACACAAACCCAGAATACAGAAACAATTTTAGGCAATAAGAGCAAAGCTGGATAAAGCAATACCTGAGTCCAAGCTACATTACACAGAAATAGTGATACAGGAGCATAAACAGATAT
This sequence comes from Petromus typicus, assembly GCA_004026965.1. Lineage (NCBI taxonomy): Eukaryota > Metazoa > Chordata > Mammalia > Rodentia > Petromuridae > Petromus > Petromus typicus. Next base: position 21,858 of record PVIR01003958.1, on the reverse strand, counting down.
ATGGGTCTTTGGAACCAAATTGAGGAGATAGAAACTTCCTCTGACACATTCAGCTATTTGATTTTTGACAAAGGGGCCAAAAACTTATGTTAGAAGAGAAATATAATTTAACAAGTACTTCTGGGAAATCTGCTTACCCTTGTGAAGAAGATTGAAATGCACACTTAACAATCAGCACATACTAAGATAGAATCAAAGTGGATCACTGGGTGGAGATTTAGCTCAGTGGTTCTAGTACCTCCTAGCAAGCACAAGGTCCTGAGTTCAAGCCATGGCAAGCACATACCACAGTGTCAGGTGTAGTAGCTCACACCTGTAATCCAAGCACTCAGGAAGCAGAGGCAGGAGGATTGCTGAGTTTGATGCCAGTTTTGGCTACAAAGTGAATTCAAGGCTAGCCTGAACTACAAACAAGACTTTGTCTCGAAAACAACAACAACAAAAATACATCACATGAACACAAAAACCTACTGAAAGATAGACTAGATAAACCTAATGAAAGATAAAATAGATAAAACCCTTCAAGACATAAGAAAAGATTTTCTAAGGAAAACCGCAATTGTGCAAGAAATAACAGTAACAATCAACAGATTATGTTATGTCAGACTAAAAAGTTTTTGTATAGCCACACAATTAGTCAGTAGAGTGAGTACACAATCTATAGAATGGAAAAAGTTTTAACCAGCTATTCGTCAGAGGACTAGATTACCCAAAGAGCTAAAACACCTAAAATTGAAGATCCAGGCAAGAAATGGGCCAGAGAAAATAACAGACACTCCCACAGAGGAAGAAATATAAATTTTCAACAAATAAATGATAAAGTGCTCATTATTTCTAGCCAAAAGAGAAATTAAATTAAAGAAGTACTAAGATATGAGCTTATCCCAGAGGAATTCCAGTCATTAAGAAATCCAGCAAGACTTATGGTTTTCTCTTGACCTCTTTCCAGTTTAGCCATGTTGCTGCAGAGTATGACTTGCCAATGTTTTAGGCCTGGTTCTGTCAAGATTCTATGAAGAGCTTCAAAAAAGCTCAAGTGTTCCCTGGAGGTAACAAATACGTAATGAGAAATAATTATTTTCAATTATTCCATTTTTAATAGTGTACAATACATGTACTCTTTTTTTTTGCAACAAAGCTCTGATACATTATAAGCCAGATTGCTGCAGAACACAAATTTTAAAAAATGCATAGGACAAATATGACACATATATAATACAGAAAATGATATGTTTAAATAAAATTATTCACATGTTTTTCTCTTTAAAAGGAAAACAGTGAATTAATTCAGGTTAGAAAGATACAAAATAATTTGAAGGAATTTAAAAGATGAAAATATTGTGCATTCATTATTAAAATATGTCTATCTTCAATCTATATGATACTTTAATGTGAGTAGACATTTAAAGCATCAAATATTAGCCCTTTTCCTACATGACAATATAAGAAAAAATGTTATTTCCAGATTTGTATTAGTTTCTATGAAAGTACACTGAGTACATGAATAGGATTATAGTTATTATTCCCAAGGAAACATATATATGGAGAAAGGCCTATTAAACTGAACTGAAAACTGTAGTTTAAAAGTTGACATTAAGTAGGTAATATCAATAGTTCGTAATACTACATGTCTGTAATATTACATGGGTAATATAACATGGATAATATTAATCCAGAGCATTTCCTTTCAGGAAAAGAAAGGAGTTTATATATAAGACCCGTACTCTATTTTAACCTATTCCAAAAAATCATATCTAACAAAATACTCTCTTCAGTGAACAGACTTATGAGTTTGTAGGCACATGTAATTATATAAACGTCATCATAATAAAACACAGAATCATTGTACTGAGGCTCTCTTTCCTTGGGGCTGCTTTTGGTCAATACTTCCCCACGGCCTCTCCCTGGGGAGATTGCCACGACTCTTACTGGTGTTTGTTTTAAAAATGGAACAAATCATGAATTTGCATGTTATCTTCCAGCAGGAGCCATGCTAATCCCCCTCTGTTTCCTTCCAATTTTAGCATATATGCTGTCAAAGCAAGCAGTGATCCGCGTGTTTTATCAATCATTTTTCCTTTCCCAAATGTCATAAAAGTAGATTCTCCAAATAGACAGCCATATGGAATCACCCTGCTGCATACCGTGGGATCATTTCAATCCGTCACTGGGCTCCATTTCTCTGTCCTGCTCACCTTAGGTCTGAGCAGCACTGATCACTGTGTGTCTGCCTCGCCATTAGTCACTAGTTCAATTTGCACACTGCTCGCTTCCACATGACAAATATAATGTGAAAAAAATGCCAAAATGATTTTTAGGTATTTCATTTAAACTCCAGGTATGTCTATTCCTAATATTTTAAAAGTTGTTGAAAATATTTTGAATGTACAAGCCAGAAGGCAGATTTTGCTTTCTATTTTAAATGATCTAAACATTTTATAACAATGCATAACCAAACACTTTAAAACTATTTAAAAACACTGCAACTTATTAAAATATTGTCAAAAATAATATACCCGAATGCAGAGATATGTTTTAGTTTGAGATATAAATGTATTTACTCATATTCTCTCCCATGATTCCTGCCTATTAAGTTCTTTGATTTTGTAATTATGATTTTTGTATGGTTTTTCTTAAAAGTAGCATCTACTTTTATTAAAATACAAAAAAGATTATTGAAGATTTATTTGTGCTATAGATGTATTATTATAATAATTTAATGTGCATTACTAAACTTCCTAGTCTCCAGGACTTAATAACATTTCACTTAATGCCCCTAATTAACTGAATTTCCACCAAGCTATTATTGGAAAACATTTAAAAATGGCTAGTGGCCAATAATATATGCTATCCATCTTTTAGATTAGAATGGATAAGTCATACAGTTATATGGTCCTACTGCCCGCCTAGAAATTCCATTGTTTTAGAGAAATACGTATGGTTGGAAATTGAGACATCTTGTAAATTTTGTTTTCTAAATTATTCTGTCTTCAGTATTATCCAGAGACATCTGTATAAAACAGTTTTGTCATTCATATTTACTTTATACAGCTTGATTTTAAAGTATGGACTTTAATTTCTTTTTATAATTTCTAAGCCAAAAAAGCAAAAGCATAAACAAATTATGAAATAAATTTCATCTATAGTTCTTCAAATAAAGTAAATTGCAATCTGCTAATTGACTCTTTAGATTAACTTCTTTTTTTAAGATGCACCATCTGCAGGATAAAAGTGACATATATATTCATACATAAAACAATCGTATTAAACAGCAAAAGTGAAATTTTACTGGAATGAAATACCAGATCATCACATATGCTTCTTTAAATGAGTATCAGTATGTACGAGGAAAGGGAATAAATCATCATGCACATTTATATTAACAAAGAACTACTTAGTTTGTAGCACCTGCTAAATGAAATAGAAATCAATTTAAGTATTATGTTTCTTGTAAGTATGTTATTCTAATTTAACCAGAATAAAACAACTGGAGTAGGGAAGTAGCTAAGAAAATATTAACAAGAGGAATTTCTCATGAAAAAAAGTGAAATTATTAACTTTGTATCAGAAAATGATCACCTATATTTTTTACATAAGTACAGAATTTGGGATGTATTATAAGATTTTTTCCCCTCTGTTTCTCCTACAGAATCGCTAGGCTCTGTGTTATGAAACTAATCTCATTCAAAAAAAAAGAAAAAAAAAAACACGTTAACAAATGCTATGATATCGCAGGAGTTTTGATAAATATAATTGAGGCTTGGAAGTTTAGATAACAGAACAGAAAAGCATAACTGAGTTGTAAGTAGTACCAGGAGAAGCGGGTAGAAAATATACCAAAGAAATAATAGATGAAAATCACCTAGTGTACAAAGAAAGAGGTAGATACCTGTGTAGGGACAAAGAAGGGGCATAAATATCATGAAAATGCAAAGAAGACAGAGCCCCTGCCTGAATGCTTAAGAGAGCACTGGACAGAAAGGAGAAAAAGAAACAGTCTGTGTCATGTGTTATTAGAGCTTTATCCTAAAAGCAGTAAAAATCTACTAGAGTACATCACATAAAGGAAGTAAAAAATCAAATTTACACATTTGACTCAACATATTAAGAATTTTAAGTGGAAGCTGAACTGAAGGGATAACCAATATGAAGCTCTTGCTGTAAAATTTGACATTCAGAAATTCACAATGTATTCTGAGAAGAATTTACAGAGAAAATTCTGAGAAAGAAAGAAGATTTTTAAAAATACCACATATATTATGAGACTCTTGGAAAATTATAAAGTATTTAGAAATCATTCTTCAAATAAGAAATGCATCTATTTAATCCACTTCCTACACTTTGACTCTTTGATTGTTTTCTTCTTTAAAGAAAATATTTTCCAAATCCATGCCAGGGTTGGAGCTTACAGGCCTCCAGGCCCATGACGAAAGAGCACCCAGGGACTGAGGTTAGCAGAGGGTGGCTCTGGAAATGGCAACTGCGCCACTGAATCTGCACTGGAAGTGTGCCCAGGGACTGAATTTAGCAGCGGGAGGCTTTGGAAACTGCGTCTGAACCACTGAATCTGCACCGGGGTTGGAGCTTGCTGGCCTCCACGCCCACGCGAGAAGAGTGGCTAGAGACTGAGGTTAGCAGCAGGCAGCTCTGGAAACGAAGACTGTGCCATTGAATCTGAGATGGAGTTGGAGCTTACCAGCCTACAGACCCACGCTGGAAGAGTGCCCAGGGACTGAGTTTAGCAGGTCAGAGTCTGACTTTCTCCACAGCAACTGCAGAAACACATCCAGTGACCTAGTATTGGTGAGTAGGTGGGCCTGTTGGACATCAACCAATACCATTGCAGCTGCACAGGGCCTAGAGCCTACTGGCCTCCAGGCCAACTGCACAAGTGAGCTCAGAGATTCTGTATTGGTGATCAGGCTGGCCCATTGGAACTTCAGGAAGCACCATTGTAGCAGTGTAGGAACCAGAGCCTTCCTACCTCTAAAGCAGATGGGAGAAGGTGTTCTGACTGTATTTATTGAGTGCCTCATATGGTGTGCCAGAACTAGGTTTTTTTTTTTTTAGGTCCCAATACAGACTGTAAAGAAAAACTCAGGAAAAACTGCTATGATAAGGTTCCTAACTATTAGGAGGAAAGAGACTTGAAACAAACATCGCCAGAAAACAGGACAGGTACAAAGCCAAAAACAACAGCAAGGACAAAAACTCAGAGATGAGGAAACAAAGTCTCAGATACAAAGATATTCACCTCAAGGTAACACAGGGGGAGGGGAAATAGAGAAGTTTGAAGACCAGTCTCCAGGATCCTCGGAAATGGTAACCAAAGCACATCTAGTAAAATGGAAATCAGAACTGATCGCTGAGATGAAAGCAGAGATATTGGACACTGTCAACATGATGATTAATAAAGCTAAAGAGGAAATCATGGAGTTGATAGAATCCAAGATAGCAAAAGCAATGGAACCTTTTAAACACCTACAAGCAGAAGCCCAGGAAATTAAGAAAGAAAATGAAAGTTTGAGAATGAATTTGGCAGAAGACCGAATTTCAGACCTAGAAGACAGGATCTCAACCAATGAACTGGAAAGGCATAATCTATGCAAAAAGCAAGCGATAATGAAAATTCAATCCAACAGCTCCTAGATGATTCAAAGAAGAATAACATACGATTGATTGGAGTCACTGAGGAAGCAGGAAACAATGCTAAAGACATCAAAAACTATTCATAGAGATAATGGAAGAAAACTTCACAGAAAAATGTAAAGAATTGGAAATACAAATATATGAGGCATACAGAACACCACATGCCCATGACATGAAAAAATCTACACCTAGGCATATAATCATAAAAGTCCCAGGTATGCAAAAAAAGAATGAAACACTGAAAGCAGCCAGAAAGAAGAAAACAGTTACATTCCAAGGGAAGTCCATCAGGATCACAGCGGACTTTTCAACTCACTCAATGCAAGAAGAGCCTGTAATGAAGTCTTTCAAGTCCTAAAGAAAAATAACTTCCAACCCAGACTAATGTATACTGCAAAACTATTCTTCAAAATTGATGGGGAAATAAGATACATCCATGACAAAGAACACCTGAAAAACTTCACAAATACAAAACATGTGCTCCAAAACATTTTAAAGAATATCTTGGAGAAAAATAAGGAAAGTTACAAATCCATGAGACCTAACCAAGTCAACCAATGGGACCAAAAATTGATGGGGAAATGGCAAAAGTAGAACAACATAGCCAGGAACATGAAAATATGACAGCACTAAATTTACCTGTATCAGTCAGAATTATTAATGTCAATGGACTCATTGCACCAATTAAGAGATACAGACTGGTAGAATCGATCAAAAAGCAAGATCCTGCAATCTGCTGCATACAAGAAACACACCTAATTCAGAAAGAAACCCATGGACTGAAAGTAAAGGGATGGAAAACAATACTGCATGCGACAGGAAACAGCAAGAAAGCAGGAGTGGCGATTTTATTTGCAGATAGAATAGACTTCAAGCCAAAACTGATAAAGATGGACACTATCTTTTAGTCCAGGGAAAAATCCAAGAGACAGAAATCACAATCTTAAATATCTATGCTCCAAATTCTAATGCACCCAACTATATAAAACAAACATTAACGGGCTTGAAAAACCAAACAAACTCCAATACTATATTAGTGAGGGACCTCAATAAACCACACTCAAAAACAGAAAGATCGACTGGACAAAAAGTCAAAAAGGAAATCCTTGAGCTCAACCAGACTCTTCAGCAAATGGTCTTAATAGATACCTACAGAGTATTTCACCCCACAAAGTCAGAATTTACATTCTTCTCAGCTGCTCATGGATTATTCTCCAAAATAGACCATGTGCTGGTCCATAGAACAGGTTTAAGCAAATATAAAAGGATTGAAGTTATCCCTTGTATACTGTCAGACTATAGTGCACTGAAATTGGAGCTGAATAGCAAAGGAAAGCCCAGGATCTTCACAAACACATGGAAACTGAACAACACTCTCCTGACCAACCAATGTGTTACAGAAGAAATTAGAGAAGAAATTGAGCAGTTCTTACAACCAAATGATAACCCCAGTACAACATATAGAAATTTATGGGACACAATGAAAGCAGTTCTACTAGGAAAATTCATAATCAGTGAAAGCCTACATCAGGAAAATGGAGCAAGCACAAATAAACAACTTAATGCTGAACCTCAAGCAATTAGAAAGAAAGGAGCAAAACAAACCCAAAATTCGCACTAGGCAAGAAATTATAAGGATCAGGGCAGAAATTAATGCAATAGAAACCAAGAGAATGTTTCAAAAAATCAATGAATTGAAAAGTTGTTTCTTTGAGAGGATAAACAAAATTGATAGATCCTTAGCCAACTTCATTAAACAAAGGAAGGAAAAGGCTCATATCTATGCTATTAGGAATGAGAACGGAGAAATTACTATGGACCCATAGGAATTCCAGAGGATAATAAACACCTACTTTGAAAATTTATACTTCAATAAAATGGAAAGTGTAGAAAAAAATGGATAGATTTCTAGACACATATGAACTGCCAAAGCTGAACAAAGAAGATATAGAAATGTTAAATACCCCAATAACAATCTGTGAAATTAAAAACTTGTCAACAAAGAAAATCCCTGGACCTGACGGTTTTACTGCTGAATTCTATAAAACTTTTAAAGAAGAGTTAGTGCCTCTACTTCTGAAACTCTTCAATTAAATTGAATGGGAAGCAGTACTCCCAAACTCATTCCTGGAAGCAACCATTACCCTGATTCCAAAAGCAGAGAAAAATTCAAGCAAAAAAGAGAACTACAAGTCAATATCTCTAATGAACATCAATGCAAAAATCCTCATTAAGACACTGGAAATCAGAATACAGAGAACTAACAAAAAGATTATACACCCTGACTAATTTGGATTCATCCTAGGGATGCAAGCATGCTTCAACATACATAAATTAATAAATGTTATATACTATATTAACAGGTTTTAGGACAAAAATCATATGGTAATCTCAGATGATGCAGAAAAAGCGTTTGACAAAATACAACACACACTTATGTTCAAAACCCTACAGAAGATCAGAATAGATGGTCTGTATCTCAACTAATAAAAGCTATCTCTGAGAAACCATCAGCCAGTATCATACTACATGATAAAAAATTGAAGCCTTTCACACTAATGTCAGGAACAAGACAAGGGTGTCCTCTATCACCACTTCTGTTTAATATAGTTCTGGAAATATTAGCCATAGCGATTAGGCAAGAGAAAGAAATAAAAGGAATAAAGATAAGAAAAGACAAAGTTAATTTGTCATTAATTGTTGATGACATGATACTCTATCCAGAGGATCCTAAAAATACAATTAAAAAACTGCTGGACCTAATTCCAAATTTTAGCCTCGTAGCTGGTTATAAGGTCAACATTCAAAAATCAATAGCCTTTGTATACACAAACAGTAGATCGACTGAGATAGAAATTGGGGAGTCCGTCCCTTTCACAATAGCACCCCCAAAAATAAAATATCTAGGAATCAATCTAACAAAGGAAGTGAAAGACCTCTACTCTGAAAACTATAGCACTCTGAAAAAGGAGATAGAAGATGATATAAAAAAACTGAAAGACATAATTTGCTCCTGGGTAGAAAGAACCAATATTGTCAAAATGGCTATACTCCCAAAACTACTCTACACATTCAACACAATCCTGATTGAAATCCCAATGGCATATTTCACAGATCTAGAGAAAAAAAAAATGCAAACTTTAATCTGGAACGACAAAAGGCCTAGAATAGCCAAAGCAATTCTAAGCAACAGGGACATGGTGGGGTGGGGGTATTACAACTCCGAACCTGAAACTATACTATAAAGCCACCTTGCTAAAAACTGCATGGTTCTGGCAAAGCAACAGACCTGAGCATCAATGGAGTAGACTAGAAGATCCAGAAATTACTCCAGATACACTGAGCCACCTCATCTTTGACAAAGGAGCCAAAAATGGAGGAAAAGATAGCCTCTTTAACAAATGGTGCTGTAAAAACTGGGCTTTAACTTGCCAAAGACTAAAACTAGATCTAACTCTTTCACCATGTACTAAGCTAAAATCAAAGTGGACAAGAGACCTAAATATTAAAACAGACACTCTGAACCGGTTGCAAAACAGATTAGGTAAAACTCTCATAGACATTGGCTTAGGGAAAAACTTCCCGAACAAAACTTATATAGCACAGGAATTGGGGGAAAAAAATCAACAAATGGGACCTCATTCTTTTAAAAAGCTTCTGCACAACAAAAGAAACCACCAACAGAGCAAAAAGTCAACCAACATTGTGGGAAAAAATCTTTACCAGCTGTTCCTCAGACAAAGGGCTACTATCTAGAATATATATATATAAAGAGCTCAAAAAATATCAGCCCACCCAAATTTAAAAACCCAATTCAAAAATGGGCATCTGAAATGAGCAGATATTTTTCAGAGGAAGAGGTAAGAGCAGCTATGAAGCATATGAAGAAGTGCTCAACATCATTAGTCATTTGAGAGATGCAGATGAAAACAGCACTGAGATTTCATCTCAATCCACAAAGAATGGCTGCCATTTCAGAATCAGCCAATAACTAATGTTGGCGAGGCTGAGGAGAAGAAGGAACCCTTCTCTACTTTTGGTGGGACTGTAGACTCGTGCAACCTCTGTGGAGATTAGTTTGGAGATTCGTCAAAAAGCTATGACTGGAGATCCCATTTGATCCATCCATCCCTCTGCTAAGTATATATATGAAAGAATTAAAAGACTCGTATCACAGTGACATATGTGCACCCATGTTTATAGCAGCTCAGTTTGTGATTGCTACATCTTGGAAACAACCCAAATGTTCATCAACTGGAGACTGGATAAAAAAGCTGTAGTTCTTCTATAGAATGGAGTATTACTCTGCCATAAAAATTATAAGTTTGAGGGCCGGGGAGTTAGCTCGGTGTTTCAGGCACCTGTCTTGCAAGTGCAAGGGCCCAGGTTTGGTTCCCCGGTAACCACACACCATACTGTGTGTGGAAACTCACGCCCAGCAGCAACCAGTAACACATACCACAGTGCCAGGTATGGTGGCTCACGCCTGTAATCCCAGCACTCGGGAGGCAGAGGCAGGAGGATTGCTGTGATGTGAGTTTGAGGCTGAGCTCAGGGCCAGCCTGAACCACAAAGCAAGACCCTGTCTCAAAAATAAATAAATAAATAAATAAATAAATAAATAAAAATAATAATAATAATTTTGCATCATTTATACTTAAATGGACATACCTTGAGGATATCCTCATAAGTGAAACAAATAGGTCTCAGATATGTAAATATTGCATGTTTTTTCTTTTAAGAGAAAATAAAGATGGAAATGAATTCTAGAATTGTATGCTGTTTATTGTGAAATAGGGTGAAGGAGGAAAATAATGAGTTTATAACAAAAAAAAGGAAACAAATTTTATGTATATGGGGACGTGGTAGGTTGGGCAGGGCTATATGAAAAAATGAGAATTAAGTTGTATCTTGTACTGGTACAAATTCCCATTGTGGAGTGCAATCATGATGTGTATATGTAATGTATCAAAAAAATTTTCAATTAAAAAGAACAATGAAATTGTTAAAAAATATGTTTTAATAAATATACTTTTGAATCAATTATTGAATCAAAATGACACACTTAGAACAAAATATTCTATGTGGTGAAAAAATACAGATTATTTTGTATATACATTGTATATCATTATATTTATTTTAAAAATAAATATATAATGATATCAAGGGGATCAATGTTTCTTACTAATGAAGACTAGTGTGGGAGGGAGATTTTAGAAGACAGATAAGCTTTGAAAGTGATACACAGTTTTCCTACTTTGAATTTGCAAATGATTTCAATGATTTCACAAATATATCCTTACATTAAACTTATCGAAAGACACACAAACACACACATGTATGTAATACATATATATGTAATATATATGTAATTTTATGTTATGCTACTAATAAGCTATTTTTAAAATGCTAGCATAAAGAATTCTTCATGAAACATAAGAGCTAGAAATCCATTACAGTTACTGTCCAAACAATGTGAAGCAAAACCTTGGATTTATGAGAGCAATAAAATTGTGTTTATTTTTCAGCAAAATAAGTAACTATCTTAATGTTGTTCAATTTGTACAAAAAATAAAAAATGAATAATTTATACTGTAAAATGTGTGTCCAACCTTCTCACTGGGAATAGACAAAATGCAATTTAGAAAAATCAAAATAACTTGATTATGTTAATGGATAAAAAGAATGACATGAATAAATAACCTGTAAGTTAAAAGTAAATTTAAAAGTGGAAAGTTGGGTCCAAAATATTTAATCATAAATGATTTACTCTAAAATATATTTCTGAAAGTGTTGGCCAGTAGAGTAAGAACAAAATAACTAAGAAAATAATTGAAAAACAGGAAACAAATAGTTAAAATAATTATTATTTGTAGGAAATACAAGTTGCAAATGCAAGTACAAATAAATTTGTCAACAATGATTTACTATTTTAAAACATACAAGATTATAAAAGGTTGATTGGTGAGAAAAATCCCTTAAATAATTAAACAATATAATTCTGCATATTGAGTGTGAATTCATAGCATATCTATTCAGAAAAAAATATGATTATAATTGCAGTTACTTATAACTGAATTTAGAAAACATTTCAAAATAAAAATGAATATAGAAGTCATAAGCATTTGAAGATTTTTGTCATACAGAGGCCACGTCTTTGAACCAAAGGAGTTGTTTAATAAATTCAACATACTCTCAATCAAAACTCCAAGAAGCATTTTATTTTTAATTTTAATTTTAATTTTATTTATTTATTTATTTTTATTTTTTATTTTTTATTTTTTTTTTTTGAGACAGGGTCTCGCTTTGTAGTTCAGGCTGGCCCTGAGCTCAGCCTCAAACTCACATCACAGCAATCCTCCTGCCTCTGCTTCTCAAGTGCTGGGGTTACAGGCATGAGCCACCATGCCCGGCACTGTGGTATGTGGTACTGATTGCTATGGGGCGTGAGTCTCCACACCCAGCATTGTATGTGGTTACCAGGGATCGAACCCGGGTCCTTGCGCTTGCAAGACAGGCGCCAGAACCATTGAGCTAAATCCCCGGCCCTCCAAGAAACATTTTACAAAATAAACAAGTCAACAAAAAATATGCCAATAAATTTTTAAATGAGAAAAAATGAGAGGAAGACTGATATTTTAGTTATCAAAAACTATTTCAAAGTGATATCAAATCAGCATTGTGGGGAGCACTTGTTCTGTTGGTGTCTGTCTGTCTTTCTCTCTGTTTCACTCTTTCTCTCATGCATACCCACACTTGCACACATACAGTCACGTCCACCCAAACGCACATTATGTACCTACATATCTAAATGACTATTCTAAAGCAATATATACAGAAGTACTTTTAGAACAGTAAGTTAGAAAGTAACTCTATAAATACAATGAAAATAAGAAATGTGATTTAATTTAAGAATGTCTTCATAGAAACTCTGAGAATAACATATACTATCACCAAAAATGTTCAGTCATTAATCCTTTTATTGATAATTGCTAATTGTCATTGTAACTGCATAAGATTTAGAGGCAGTTTACCAGACTCCACTAAAGCTTGAAAATGTACTTTTAAATCAGGAATTAAGGATCAAACCATAGAGCCTTAACAAGAACTTGCATGTGAAGATCTGGGAAGCAGATAAGGGAACCTTGAGATATTACTTATAAACTAATGGAGCTAGATACACTCTCAATGCCAAAACAAAATGAAAAATTGATAAATAACAGGTATATCTGGTTTTGCTATTGAACTCTATGTACAAATTACAGTTTAACACTCTGGACCTATGAATAACAAAATTAATAGACTTATAATGGAGTACATTGAAAATCAAATGAAGAAATGTAATATATATCTTATATAAAATACAATTTATAAAAATGTTTCATATTTCAAAAATAAATGTTACATAAAGATCCAAAATAAGTATTCAGTGAAGATGTATTGCTTATAGATACACTGCCTAGTAATAATAGCAAAAATTGAAATTTCATGTTTAAATGTCAGCTTTGTAAAGTATAATGGGAAAATTATACTTCAAGTGAGTATGCAGTCTCCTGCTACTTTTATTTAATAAGCTATTTCAAATTACTTCATTGATAATTTAAGATACTTATGATCACAAGTAGTAAAGTAGCAATGCCAATTTTGTGTATTTTTTAAAAATAATGGTGTTTTGGATATATGTTGTCTAATATCAATATTAAGATAAACTTTGCAGAGATAAGATGCTGTTGAAAGGTGCAGGGTGGGTTAAACCTGTGTAAGGCTCAATAGGAAAAAAAAAACCGGGGGACAATTAAATAAACGGAAACACATGAAGTCTTCTGAGTTTATAATAAAAATCAGCAATGATTTTTGCTTTGTTTATAATAAAAATCAGCAATGTGATTGGACATGTATGAACATCTTCCCATTCAGATGATCTGAAGTCAACAATGAAAGAATACTGATTTTTAAAGGCAAGTAAAAGGAAACCAGCCAAAGACAAAAGGGTACACTCTTATGTTTACGTGTCTAATAAGGAAGAAGAATATGGATGTGAAAGTGGTGATTTCAGAAAAGTTTGTCTTTATGTATGGATTTATTTGTAAAATGATTTTAAGGAAATTCTTAAAAGTGGAATCAATGTTTTGTTAAGAAATTATGTCCACTCACATTTGAATATTGTGACAAAATTCCCCTCTCTACTTTCTTTCTATTCATACTAGTAACTTTCAAACAGAAAGGAAGTGTGATTGAGCTTAAGCTAAACAAGTATGTGAGGAAAATAGTTTTGGAACTGAGTGATAGCATCAGTGATTATTTTTGCTGAGATTTTGCATGTAGTTCATTTTAAGGCATTATTTCCTCTTAACCGAGGAACTAATTATCTATGCAATTTATCACATACTGTTTGCCTTTCCAGTAAAATATGACCTTCTGATCATGTCGGTTTCTTTTAATTTGATTAATGACACAATCAAAGTAGGAAACTCAGACAAATGCTTCCTTCAACACTTACCCAGGGAAAGTGGCTTCCACTTGAAAGAATTCCTAAAGTCTCTGGACAGTGATGGAATTTTAATTTTAACCTTCTATTGAAAAGAGGATAAAAATGGTGCCCAGTGCTAATCCTTCATTTCCAGGGTTAGCAAATCATTTCCAAAGTTCCCTTAGCTTCAGGGGGATATACTTGGAAAATAGAGAGTGACAGAAATACAGGTATTAAAAACAAAGATGGGATCACGTCTCTTTGAAATAACTGTGTTATACATAAAATTTTTCTCTTGGATTAGAGATCAAGACTTTGCCTAACATTCAGGGAATCAAGATCGTGCATGGGTATGCTCTGATTTTCCAATCAGATTTTATTACTTTTGTTTTGTCTTCTTTTGTGAAGTGTGTGTGTGTGTGTGTGTGTGTGTGTGTGTGTGTGTGTGTGTGTGTGTGAGAGAGAGAGAGAGATCTTTCTATATTCTTTTATGCCTTATGGTCTTTAGCCATAAATCTTCCACATCCTCATATATTTCTAAATTACACTTTCATATAAGTCTGCCATTAAATCTCAAATTTAATCTCATTTATTTAGATAACCATCTCCAATTTAGATTTATTTTCATTTGTTTTTGAATCCCAAAGCCTTTTAATAAAAAGAAGGGAAGATAAGGCTGAGAACTTGGCACCTGATATTTAGTGAGTCGTGCCTCTATGTCAGGCATTCATTAGCCCTTTTAATCATTACAACATTCCCACAAGGTAGATTGCACCCTGTTATTACCCCTGCATTCATAGAGTTTGAGGCTTTGATAATAGTAACTTCTTCAAGTCAACAACCAGGATAGTAAACAGCAGGTCATTACTTCCTTGCTGTGAGATACTTTCTCTTAGCAGCCCTTATTCTGAAGGGTAAATGTCAGCCTTGTTCATCTGTGTGTGGACCACAGTGTCCAGCACATTTCCTGGGTAGATGGATTACACAGACAGCTCTGTCATTATATTATAACAAGTGCTATGGATATGAGAAATATTTCTCTGTGACATCAGCAAAAGGGTTACTTGGCTTTAAATGTAGTAAACAGAAACCAACTTGTTCCTTAGCATGAGGCTCTACACATGTGCACCTCCACCTCAGGAGTAGTTAAGTGAGTGTGAGCTTTAACACGCTCAGCAGAGTAGAGCGGTAGTAAACCCTGTTGGTGGGGTCAGTCAAGTTCTTAGCTGGATTACTTGATTAAAACAAATAAACATAACATTTAACAAAATGCTTTTAAAATTGGTCCTCTGTGTAAAAAGCAGGCAACCATTTTAGCCTGTATCTTTTTATTCAGTTCAATAATTTTTGTTTATGAGATATTAATAAAATAAAGCTACATAGTTTAATGACCACAGACATTTTAGAGATAACAAAAAATACAAATAAAAAAAAAAAGTTTGATGAGTGAATTCAGTATAAAAATACAACCACAGCATAAATTTGGATATCTATATTTTATTCTCATCAAATAAACATCTTGATATATTGTTAATAGAGTTTTTTCATGATTCAGTTTATTGGTATATTTTAAGTATACATTTTGATATCATTAAACATCAATAATTTAAACTTGTACATGACATATCTTGATTCCTATTTTCCCCATTTCTGTACCCTTCCTTCAGCCCCTCAACTCCCCTGTATACATAAGCTTTGTTTCTGTTTTTTCTTTTACTTTTTTTTCCCTTCTAACATCAGATTTTTTCTTTCACTCCTTGGCTTTTACCTTCCCTTCTCCCTAATGTCCTAACCCCTTTGAATATTTTCTTCCATTTTTTCAATATCTTGTATTCATTTTGAACCACATTTAAACCTTCAGTTTTTCATGAACAAATATGAATGTCCTATTTATTTCACTTACAAGTATGGCCTCAAGGTGAATTCGCTTATGTATAAATGTCTCAAGTTTATCTTTCTTTATGGCTGCATACTGCTTCAGTTTATATTTAAAAGGACACATCTTGTTTATACACTCACCAGCTGATGGGAATTTGGACTGTTTCCAAGATGTAGCCATTACAAACTGTGTTGCTATAAACATAGGTGTGCATGTTGCTGTGTTGTGATGCTTTTAATTCTTTCATGAATATACCCAGCAGCAGTATATTCATTGCCGGAAGGTACCAAGGTCAAATGGGGCCTCTGATCTTCACGTTTTAAAGAATCTTCACCATATTATTTGTCTGGAAAACAAGAACAATCTAAAATCATTGGGAATTGCATAATCCCACAGTAAGATAAATTTGATTAGTATTTCCAAGATATTTATTTCAAAATAATAGTAAAGAAACACTTCTTTTTTTTGTAGATATAAAATCAATAGATTTATATAATTGTTTTTACTTAGCATTTAAGGGAGAAGCTGGAAAATACTTCTTTCATATTCAATATTTTAAATAATGCTATTTTCTTAATATATAATGGCATTGTTTGTATTGGATACTATAATTTGATGTTTTTTTTTTTCTCTACCAATTTGGAATTACTCTTGTGCATTTACTATTACTACTATAGATCTCTTGCCATTATGTGAACATTTGACTTAACCACATACTCTATTATGAGCCTATGTAAGTTTGATGGTTTATATTTAATCTTTGAATACTAATACACTAATTTGACAGATAAATATTCGTAGTCATTTTCAAAAGGTTTTTATTCTTTTTAAACTGAGCAATTGTTTTCTGAAAATATTGAATTTCATTATACTTGAATTATCCTTTTCCTATTTTGCAGAGTTGTCAAGGAAGTCTAGATTTCTATAAGCCTGCCAGTTTGCAATCAAAGTTCCCTTTCTACCACATAGCAAAAAACTTTGCTTTAGCCAGTATTCCTCCTATTGCCAGGACACTGTTGGCAACAAGATAGCTTCTTTCAGTAGGCATTATCCCATAGGTAAGATGAATATTCAATATATTTGTATAGCTTTTTTATTTGTTATTAGATCAGTGATTCTAACCATATTACAAAGTTGAAAACTATTTATCTTTAACATATATTCTACAAATGATATTTAAAATATGAATTAAATAAAAAACATAAGAAAACAAAATATGTAGCTATTTTCCTACCTGACTGTAATGAGACAAAGAGATTAAATTAAAATTCATATGAATAGTAGATTTCTCAATTTTACTTTGAAAATGTAAATTTGTATTGGAAGATTTTAATTATCTAAGACATTCTTAAACATATTGTACTCAAACTCTCTAAAAATATTTTAGATCATAGCAAACTAATTTTATTTGGTAAATGCATTTGAACCATATAATACCTTGAAAAACTATGGTGTTGATATGATTTGAATTTTTTTTTCCTTTAGGAAAGTTGTGTTAGAGAGATAAAAATATGATGTAAGTGGAGCAACTGAAAGGAAGTCATAGAAGTCATAAGAATAAGAAGACTAACACTGACCTTGACTTTGAGAGGAAGAGCGCAGTAACACAGTGGAAGCTCTTCTCCAATGTAAAACTGTGTACAAGTCTATTCAGACTAGCACATCTCTGATCAGTCATTACAGGTAATGGGGCTAAGGCAAGAGCAGAGCATCTTTTCTTCTCTGTTGAATGAAGGGAAAGGACATGTGGAGATTAATCAAGAGAGCATAGTAACATCCATTTCTACTCGTTAAATATGAAAAGAATTATGTAACAGAGAGCCCTAGAGGATTATTGCTCTATAAAACATGGACAGTTTTGGTTCTGCCTGAAAAGCAAATAACAATAATCCTAAATCTCCAGTAGGCTGAAGGAGGAAGATGTTTATGTAGAAGCAGGATTGGACAACATAGCTACTTAGAGAGACTCTAAAAATAAATAAGAATAAAGTCAAAATTATATTCCTAAATGCTCTTTTAACTGGCCAATGAACTATATTTGTTAGTATCATCTAAATAAGTAATTAAATACAATATCTCATATCTGTACATAAGATGTATTAAACTTTAACATTTATATATATTATAATATTTACCTATACATATGCAGATGGGATGACAAAGAAAATGTTAATTTGTTGAATGCAATATTGTTGAAGTCTTTTAACAAAATGAGTAAGATTACAAAATCAAACCTAAATTGAGAAAATAATGACTGGAACAAGTCATAAAGATGTGAACAGTGATTATTTTTCACTTTGAATATCTTTTTATTGATTCACTTAACATTTATTTATTTGGAAATATTAAGAACTATACACAGTTGGAGAATCAACTGAAAACACATATATTTCCAGTATCCCAGATTTATTTCTTTATTTTAACTTCTTTCCCATTTATTTAATCATTTTACTTTGTTGAGACAGAGTATTCCTCTGTAGTTCATACCGGCCTTGAGTTTGGACCCTGGCTCACCCAGCAACTCACCATAATCCACTGACCCTGTTTCATAAGAGCTGGGATTACAGGCATGGGCAACTGTGTTCAACCTGCCTGATTCTTTTCTTAATTAATTAGTGCACAATAAATAACTTAAAAATTCAATATTTAATGATTTGTATTATCAAATGTTATTGAGACTTCTTTGTTTAATGAGAGATAACTCTTCTTCTTGTTATTTTGTCCTGTATCTGTGGAAGAATATTTCTTATTGCTAGAATGAACTTGCATTTAAAATCTTCTTTACTAGTTTTTTTCTCTTTTTATAGATGTCAGTATCTAATCTATAAAAGCAAAGCAAAAAAAAAAAAAAAAGACAAGCTTTATTGTTGTGATGCCACCCGATTTGCTAAGTTTTTACACAGCCAATTTAAAGAAAGAAAATAAAAAATCCTTTTAATGATTGATAGCTAATGACTTGATTAGACCCTGTTTAATTTTGTATGTCTTTTAAAACAATACTAGCATAGCCATGTGCGCTCATGGGCACAGAAGACCATATTGTTAGCCTTTATCTATGACCTGTGACCCACTGAAGATGAAAATATCTCAGTTCATGAATGCTTCTATTCATGAGTAATTTGATTTGCAAATAGAAACATTTGGCAAATTTTGCTTCTATTTACAAGCTCCACTTTGGCTGACAAACACATGGCCATCTTCTGGTAGGAACAAGAAGTCAGCCATCTTCCTTGAAATTATGGAAAGAATGAAGTACATGAATCAAGGTACTGCTGTGGGTCTTTTCCCCTTTTTTACCTTGACAGTAATCTATAGAATATGTCCTCCATTATGGCCCTATTCACATTACAAGGACATAGTAGACTGCACAATAGAGTTGTGCAATCAACTCTGTAAGAAGGAGAAATCTATACCTAGAAGGAAGAAACCCCTTAAAACAAGAGAAGAGTTTTCTTAAATTTAATACTTTTAATCCAAAGAGAAATGACCACATTTTAGATGACCCTAGAAAGTTGGGGAAGCTGGCCATTCAGCCCCTTTCTTTGTTAAGGAGTATCTTGATCATTATCTGCCTGTACTATCACCACGCCCTTATTTGCATTATTCTATTAAAGCTGTTGCTGAATTTGTTCCCAGGCCTCAGGTTTAGTTTCCATCATCACTGAGGAGTTTCCTACTTTCCACCAGCAGTGATAGTTGTAAAAGCTTTCATTGTCTCAGTTTGCAAATATTCCACAGTTTGATGAGCTAGAGGTATTTATGCCTAAGAGAATGCTTCAGAGTTACAGTATAGGAATGTTTGGAAGGGTGAGGAGGCAGAGACAAAGACTTTGTAAAATTGTTGAACAGCTGAGACAGGGAAAGATGAGTAAGGAAGCATTGCATTGCCAGAGATAACTTCACTCCCAGACAAATTGATTTTTTTAAAAGTGAAAGTTGAAAATCTGGAAATTGATTCTCTTAAAACTGATTGTGTAAGGATCCTTTAGAAAGCTATCATATGAGTATCTTTTTTTAGACATCACTTATCAATCATCAAAGACAGTAATGTCTCTACAGTATTCCATAAAGCAAAATGTCAAGTATTCCTTTTTTCTCTGAGCTGAACAGAAGTACATAAACAGCTAAAAGAGAAAAGTGTTACATTCTGATTTTCTTACTGGACTAAAGTATGTTTACCCTTTATGATAACAGAGTAATGTATATGAGCACATTTTGAAAATGCAAATTATTACTTTAAAGTTTTGGTTTTGAATAAGGTAAGCTAGTAATAAAAACTGGGAAGGAGAAATTAACTTTTTCGAATGCAATTTGTTACCTCATATGATCCTCTGTCCTTCCAAAGTTATTCACACTCTTGACGTAGAGTTTCTTAAATTTTTTAAAATTGTTGAAATAATTTTTCATAATAAATTCAAAAACCTTTGGCCAAGGTATAAAGAAATAACATGCTGAGGAGCTTTAGTGAAATCTCATGTGTTTATGTTGTTACTGTTGCAAGTATTGGCTTCATAATTTATTAAATGGAACAGAAAACTGAGGTACTGAGGTACAGCACCCCACTTAGATTTCAACTGGAGAAAGATGACATAGAAATATGATCAAGTATATTAAAGTTTATTCATATTTGAGTATACACTTAAATATGTATATAGATACATATTTACATAGATAGTGATAGTTACATATTTATCTATGAGTATTTTTCCCTTCAACATTGTCTCAAGTTATGTCTTTAATCAGATTCTCCTTTTCTCTCAAACATACCTCAACTATAGTAGTCATTATCTAGCATATTATGTAAAATAATGAATAGAAAGGTGAAAACTAATTTGTGCTAGTGTTGTAATTATTTTTAACTCACAATTCTTCTATATTCCTTCGAGATCTGTTTTGAGTTCTAGGTTTCAGTGTAGCTTATATCTTACCCAGGGCTTTTATGAATTTGTAATCCTAACTAAGGTTCAATATTCTTTGGTGTGTGTACATTAGCATGCACAGGTGTATGTGTCTTCTTCGTATTCCTTTTTTATTCAAATTTTATTGGTATATTATATATACACATCATCATCACATTCAAAATTGAGACTTTGTACTAGTATATCACACGACTTAGTTCTCATTTATTCCCAGGTCCTTACCCAACCTACAATCCCCCACTCCCTATATACATAAACTTTGTTTCCTTTTTAAATTTCCAACACTTTATTTTTCCCCTCATTTTTTATCCCTACACCCTATTTTTTAAAGTATTTTCTATTCACAATATCCACTATATATACTAGAACTCATTTATATCTTCATTTTCTCAGACTAAAGAAAAGATAGATATTTACACATCTGTGATCTATTTATTTTGTTTTTGAGGATATCCTGAAGATATATCCACTTGAGTATAAGTGACACAATATTATTATTTTTATGGCATTCTATAAAAAAACTACATCTTCTTTATCCAGTCTGTGGTTGATGGACATTTGGGTTGTTTCCAAGATGTAGCAATCACAAACTGAGCTGCTATAAACATGGGTGCACATGTGTCACTGTGATATGAATCTTTTAATTCTTTTGAGCATATACCTAGCATACACCTGGCCAGGTCAAACGGGACTTCCAATCCTAGCTTTATGAGAAAACTCCACACTAATTTTCACAGAGGTTGTACGAGTCTACATTCCCAGCTACAATGGGAAGGGTTCCTTTTTCTTTGCAGTTTCACCAACATTTCTTGCTGGCTAATTCTGAAATAGCAGCCATTCTTTGTGGGGTGAGATGAAATCTCAGTGTTGTTTTCATCTGCATCTCTCAAATGACTAATGATGTTGAGCATTTCTTCATGTACTTCTTTTTTTTTTTTTTT
>PVIR01003957.1:30318-83549 GCA_004026965.1 Petromus typicus | reverse complement strand
CCTGTCTTGCAAGCGCAAGGGCCCGGGTTCGATTCCCCGGTAACCACATAACAATACTGGGTGTGGAGACCCACACCCAGCAGCAACCAGTACCACATACCACAGTGCCGGGCGTGGTGGCTCACGCCTGTAATCCCAGCACTCGGGAGGCAGAGGCAGGAGGATTGTGATGTGATTTTGAGGCTGAGCTCAGGGCCAGCCTGAACCGCAAAGCGAGACCCTGTCTCAAAAAACCTAAAAAAAAAAAAAAAGAAGAAAGACCAAGGTGTGACTTCAAATATCAGTCCCCACCCCAGGAGTGGGGAAAAGAGCTGAAGGGTAAATTGGTCATCAGTGTCCAATGATTTAGTCAAGCATGTTGCAGTAATGAAGCCTTGATAAAATCCCAAAGAACCCAACTGGGGCAACTTGGCATTAGTGATGCCCCGTCTCTAAAGGGGGGGGGGTGCTAGGAAAATGTAGGTCACTATAAAGGACCTGGGTCCAGTCCCTAGGACCACACCATACCACAGACATGTGCACACATGTGCACATACACAGAGTAAAATTTTTTGTTTTCAATGTAAGGTTCCAAGAGCTTTTGTAGAGCTGCAACACAGAAGGAAATGCTAAAGGACAGCATGGCCAGAGAGGTCATGGGAGCTCTGTGCCCCTAATTCTACACTTTGCCCAATGCATTTCTTCCATCTGGCTGTGTTATCTGTATTTTTTGTAAAATTAAAGGGATTTCTGACTGATTGATTTGTTTGTTTGTCTGGTGCATTACTCAGTATTGTACTCAAAGTCCCACACATTCTAGGCAAGTGCTATACCACTGAGGCATATCTGAATCCTTTTTTATTTTAGACAAGATTCAGCTAAGTGACCCAGAATTGCCCTGAATTTGTGCTGCTCCTGCCTTGGCCTTCTAAGTAGCTAAGTTTACAGATATGTGCTATGCCTTATGTTTTGCAATAAATTAGTAAATGTAAGTAAACTGTTCCCTTGAGTTCTCTAAGCTACTCTAGAAATTAATCAAACCCAAATAGGGAGAAGGGGGAAAAATGATGAGTTTGTAACAAAAAAGTAAGGAAACAAATTTTATGTATATGAGGGGGCAGTAGGGTGGGTAGGGATATGGGAAAAAACAAGAATTAAGTTGTGTCTTATACTGGTACAAATCCCCATTATGGAGTGCAATCATGATGCGTATATGTAATGTACCAATAAAGATTAAAATTTTTTTTAAAAAATAAATTAATCAAACCCAAAGACAGGATCACAGGAGCCCGATTTATAGTTGGCTGGTCAGAAATATAGGTAATAAGTTATGACTATAATTGCAACTGGCATATGAGGTAGTGGACAGTCTTGGAACTGTCTATGGGACTGAATGCTCAATCTATGTAGTTTGCCTTTTATGTCCATATAGATACTTCCAGAAATGAATTAGAGGATTCTCAACTGCTATCCACAGGAAGATCTACTATAGAATCGCTTCTCTGATGTATTGAGGAAATCTACGTTTCTCCGGGATTACTGAAGATTTTCATATTGTGACAGTGTAACAGACCAATTTCCTCATGTACCCTGAACAGATCTTAGCCTTCTTCCTGCTAAGGGAAGACACAACTGCACAGTTCTTCTCTTCATGGTACTCCAAGTAGATTCAACAATAATAAATGATCAGAAATGGTCCTACAATTTGAAAAAGTAATATAACTTCTCTAAGTCTTTCTTCATTGCACAGTAGCAACAAATGCTTTATTTCCTGGATCTTCACTCCACTGTCCTCTAAGCAATTAATCTGAAAAATTCTAAAATGACAGCAAACCCATATTAACTGAAAAGAAACAACTTTGGAACTGTTTCTAGATGAAACAGTTATTGCTAAACTGTGAAACTTAGAGAGTTTAGTGACAAGAGAAAAGAAATAGACGAGACAGTAAAAACAGGTAATTCAAGATGAGAAACTGTGATGTGCCACCAAACCCTCTGCAGGGCTCAGCCACTCGACTCCCTAACTATTAGAAGTGCTGCAAGCAGACACTGCACAGTTCCATCCCTCCCAGAACTGCCTTTACCAAAGGGAGCCACACACACAAGGTTACAGCATCTCCCCGGACAGGGCCCAGCCAAGGACTGGTTAAAGCAGGAACAAAGGTTGGGCCCTTTGTGATAACTCACAGGAATCCACCGACTTCAATCTTTCCTGGGGTTCAGCTGAAGCTTCCTTCCCTTTACTTTCTTACAGATGTTCTTCCAGAGTCTCCTCTTTAACCTGTAAATCTCTGCCTCAGAGTCTGTTTCTAAGGAAACCAACTTAAGACACAACACAATCTGCATGGTGGGGAGAGTTAAGTGTGTTTTCATACTTTACCTCCCGTAAGTCTCAAAAACAGCTAATGAAATCATTTGAAAGATGGCTGAGGCTCAATAAAGTTAAGTGACATGCTTACACTAAGTGCCAAAGCAAGGAGTTGAACCCAGGCAGCTGCTATAGTGTTCAGATCAAAGGTTAATTGGCACCCCTCAGAAAGAAATCCAAATTTTCACATGTGTCTATAACAATCAAGATTTCAAAGATTAGAAGAGGTACTAAGTCAAAGCCAAGAAAGGACAAGAGGTTTGAACACAATGCAAATGAACTGAAACTCATTTCTCAAAATAGGACTATCTTTGAGATGGGAGATGTTAGCCACTGAATCTCAATTATATATCTTACTTATGGATAATTTCAACCATATGTTGTATACTAATATGTTAGTTACTTTTCTCTCATTAACGATAGCCAAAGTTAAAAGTTTTATTTGGCTTCATAGAAGTTCATAGAGGTTTCAGTCCATAATCAGCTGGCTCTGAGGCTGGGATGGCAAACAAACAGAGACAAGAAACAAGATGGTGCACACAGCAGCAACAGCAAAAGCCACCTTCGAGAGATGCACCACAACATTCTGCCTCTCATCTCATCCAGACTATGGCAATTAGGTCAGTGTTGCATCTCTAACTCTTGTGTAGTGGTTTAATAATCACACACCTTCAATCCTAGAACCATATATACCAGACTCAGCTACTTCTGACTGAAGGAGGCTTTGGGAGACATCCAGACCCAAAGCATCACAGTAAGAAACAAGTGCTGGGGATGCCGCTCAGTGGCATCCTGCCTATGACTGAAACACATCTAATCAATCCTGAGGCCCAGGACCATCACAAAGGGAAAACATCTCAAAGTACTGCTAGGTCTGCTCCTGCTCTATGATGATATTCACTTTCCCACCTTCGAACCACTGCTGTTCATAGCCCATCATTTCCCCTAGACTTTACAATCACCACATGAAGCTACAGACATCTCAGCTGTTCCTCGCATTCTCATTCAGCCTCCCTTTACTGAAGAATAACCCTCATGGCATTTTCCATGAGACTTTGGCACAAAGATGGACAATGACTCAGTTCTTGTCAGCACTGCAAAGGTCTAAGTCTCTTAGCTCCTATTCTATCATCCTCTACACCAAGTTCTTCCACCTTTAGCTAAAGGTCACGTCAAGTATATGCATGCCCTTATTCATGCCAATCTATTTTCAAAGTAACAAATAGCTTCATCTGGTTCATAAATGGCATTCAATAAGATCTCTTTACTTGTACATTTATGGCAAGAAACTATTTTCAAATAATGTTGGCAATTAAGCAAAAGTGCCTTTGGAAGCACAAGATACTGTGCCCCCTATAGTTTCGGAGTACAGACAATATGAGGAACCAATTTCTGAGGTTCACCTTTGAATATGAAGTCATGAAGTGTTTAGAAACATCTGGGCCTGGCTGCCTCTCGTTTAACGCCAAGAGAAAGTCAGGCACCTATGGAGTCTAAACGGGGAACCAGATGTCTGCCCGTCAGACGCCACTCCACAGGCTCAGCATGCAGCCTGGCTGTCTGAGTCCAGGCCTCAGAGAATATGCTTTGGTCAGAGGATGGATCAGAATGAGAGTTGGGCTAGTCTCCCAGAAACTGCTGACAGGATCAATGAGAATCAGGTTAAGGTCACTTTCTAGAGCCTCAGTGCTTCAGAGGAAATCACCAGATTGCTGTTGCATTAAACGGAAAGGGAGGCCACAACATCCAGAAGTTAGGAGTCAGGGAAAGCCTTTGAGGAGAAAATATTTTTAAGAAGATAAGATTCATACAACACTGGTCACTGACTGAAAATCTGGATATAGCAGCCATAGAGTGCACCTTTTATGAAATCAGAAAGGCAAAGATTCATGAAAAATAATAAAATACTTTACTGTTCTTTTTATACATGTTATTGAACTTACCAGGGAAAACTACACAGAGAAGACATGGAAAAATAGATGACTGCATCTTCTTTATTTCTCCATCCCTGATCTCCAGAAAGTTTCCAAGCCTTCAGCAATCCCTTCTCACAGAAGCACACATGTATGTGCATGCACATGCGTATCAACACACACACACACATGTGAGGGGGAAGGAGGTGCCATGATGCACCATCAGGCCCGCAACGCCTCTCTTCAGTGAGACAAGTATCTACAATCAAAGAGGACTGTGGGACCCGAGTCAGGCAGGGCCAGAACCTTCTGCAACATGAATTAACAGAGACTTAGACTTATGTTAATACCAACAAAGCACACGGAACACCAGGGCATTGTTGAATTTAAATAAAAATCGATATGTTTTGCAGAACTTTTCCCATAAGGGCAAGAAACTGCAAGAACAATCACTCATGGGGAAGATGATTAGAGAGAGTCGAGAGGTTTGGGGCTTTAATCTCAATCTCTGTACAGCTGCAGAGAGACAAAGAGAGAGAGAGAAAAAAAGAAAAGAGCTATTCTCATATATAAAACTTAGGAAAAGCTGAAGGAGCTAAACTTGCTTGTCCTTTATAAAACCATGTTGCAGGGTAGAATGTGACAGATAACACTACGTCAGTGTTAGAGAGTAAACGAGCCCCAAAAAACCCAAGGACAACTTCCATGGAAGTTGGCTTTAAGACAAGAAAACAGCTAA
Source organism: Petromus typicus (assembly GCA_004026965.1). Taxonomy (NCBI): domain Eukaryota; kingdom Metazoa; phylum Chordata; class Mammalia; order Rodentia; family Petromuridae; genus Petromus; species Petromus typicus. Next base: position 78,550 of record PVIR01003957.1, on the reverse strand, counting down.
AGAAGACAGAAGACCCCCTACACAGAGCCACCTGTTTTCTTGCTCTTTCCACTAAAACACAAACAAGGCTTCATAGTAATGAACGAACGTGTGCAACTCATCACCTGGCAAGTTAGGAAGCATCACCGAGCCTCAACCTAGCTTTGCACTATTCAGCTGGGAGGCAACTGAATGGGAACTCACACATGAAAAAAAGTCAGAAATGAGATGAGACCAAACCAAACTTTGAACTAGATGGAAAATGTTAGCTGACCCAAATACTCTAGATGTGCCACACTCTTCTTCTCTCTCCATTTTCTGTATTTCTACATCAATCAATATCTAACATGCTAAGATCAGTGTCTAACATTCCACATCAAGTGGCCGCCAAGACACTGCTTGAGGTTCAAGCTTAGGACCTTTAGATTAACTGGTCTCCACATTTACCATTCACTGGATACCAAATACCATGTTCATCATATGTATCCTTTTTATATTTCATAAATAAATGGATCACAAGGAGAGTTAACTTCTTCTCCAAGTCATACTTTCCTCTCTATTCCCAAAACACCCCAGTGGAGATATGGTTTTCAAAGTATGGTTTTAGGCAGTGGCCTCTCGTTCCAAGAATGTAACACACAATACTGGAATAGTGTAGTCTCCTCACAGACTTTGGCAACAGAATAACATGGATTTGAGACACAGATCAGCGGCTGGTTTTGTAAACAAATACCTTAAGGTTCTGATCTTTCCTTCACTGGAAGGACTGAGGTAGACTCAGGGACTCTACAGAGCTTGAGGAAGGTGAAAGATAACAGAGATAGAAGGCCAGCCATAGTCTGATATCTGAGAATGTGATATAATGCCCTAAACTAACCATACTAGAAAGGGCAATGGATAAGATACCTGCAAATAATCATGTTTGTATCTGTATTCTTAGTACATGCCCTTCACTCCCCAAATTTCTCTGTCAACCCTCATTTTATGCAACTTCTTCTTCCCCAGTCTATTTGAATAAATGCTTCTCTAGTATAAAACAGGGACAATTCAGGAGCCAATCAGTGAGCTTGTATTTCTTGCCTCCATAATAAAACATCTCCAAGGCCTCAATGGCCATATGGTAGCCCACCTTTAACTACTCCTTCACATAGGAAAGCTGTCCCAAGATAATGTCTGAGGCTGATACTGTTTCAGCTCCCAATGTGCCACGACATCAAACTGTCCCAGACTGGGTAATTTATATTTTTTTTTCTTTATTGAGTTTAGTGGTGCACTTTAATATACTATGATCCTATTCAACATTGAGAATTTGTACCTGTAATTATACCTTCTCATTTTTCCCCATTCCCCTGACTTCCCAGTAACACCTATCCCATATATTATAAGCTTTGTTTCCATTTTTTCCTTTTTATCCTCAATTTTTTCTTTGCTTTCTTCTGCCCTCCCATTCTCCCTGTCCTTTGAATATTTTCTTCCTATTTCACAATACCTATTATATTACACATTTTGAACCTCATTTACACCCTTGAGTTTCTAAATGATATGGTATTGACAGGTATGTTCTATTTATTTCACGTATGAGTTTAGCTTCAAGGTGCATCCATTTAGCTATAAAAGTCTCAAGTTCATTTTTGTTTATGGCTATGTAGTACTTCATTTTATATAAAAAATATCTTATTTATACACTTCCCCAGTTGATTGGTGTTTGAAGATTTAGCTATTACCAACTGCACTGCTATCAACATTGGTGCACCTATGTCACTGTGGTATGATGCTTTTAGGTCTTTTGAAAACATACACAGCAGTGAAGTAGCAGGGTCAAACAGGACTTTAATCCTAGTTCTTGGAAGAATCTCCACACTAATTTCCACATCAGACTGGGTTACTTACAATAAATAGAAATTTATTTCTCAGAGTTCTGGAGGCTTCAAAACCTTCATGGTAAAAGATGATGAGCAAAAAAGAGTCTGCATACAGAAAGGGCTTAGATAGGAGAAAGAACAGGTGCATGTGTGAGTGGACTGTAAGTCTCTTATAATAAATCAACTCTTTAAATAGTCAACCCACTCCTATTATAGTGATGGTAACTCGAACCTCACTTTGCCCTTCTAACCCAATCATCTTTTAAAGGGCCAAGCTCTCAACACTTTTCACAAGGGGTTCAGATTCAACATGATGAACTTCTGAGATACTCTCAGACTCTAAAGATATCCAAGTGATATTAGGCTTCAGAGTCCTTACACTGGGACTTTACTGAATCAAGATCTTTCTCTGAGAATTGACAACTACAGGACACTGAAACTCAGTAAAGGTGATTGGTGGTGGAGTTCTGCATAAGGGCCAAACTTCACAGCATCATATTCTTGGCCCTGCTGCAACTGACTTTGGGGTCAATGCTATGAAACTTCATTTGTAAGACTAGGACATGGTAAGGAGCCAATTATTTACCTTGCATAGAAATCCTCAAAGCTGTCCTATATTGAATTTTAAAATATCTTAAACTGTTTAGAGTCTTAGGGTACATATAAAAAATTGTAGTGATAGCAGGCCTGTTGTGCCTGATTTGGGGACTAGCCATATGATAAGTATTCTCTATACATTATTTACAACTCCACAGGGCAGACATTTTCTCATCTACACATATGAGGAAATAGGCTAAGAGGAGTAAAGTAACTTGCCTAGAATTGTAGTCAAAAAGATGTAAAATCATACTGCAAGCCCTCTTAAAAGCTATGCATAGTGCTTACTGCTTTCTATTTACATTTAATTTTCATGTTGAGGTAGAGATCAGTACAAACTTGTGAGTAATCTCACTCAGAGAGGTCTACACTTACAAGCAGTTGTAAAGACAGTATAAAACCCAGAGTTCTGTCACCATCTAAAATACATATAATAGTACAGACTCTAAAATCAGATGATTAAACATTTATTTTATACAACAATAATTGGCACACTCTTGCTTAAGGGTACACAGAAGTCATAAAAACAAGAGTGAATTGGATTCAGAAAATGTGGCCTTGCAAATTGCAAGTAACTTGCAAACTGTCCAAACTTTCCCTAGAAACAGTAAAGGAAATAGTCTATGGTTTTCTCCAAACCAACCTCACCCTGAGTCTTTCCTTTTCTTTTCTAACACATCTTCAAATTCCCATCTCAACATTCTAGTTGCAAAAAGATATTTGTCCACTCTGACTGAGGCTGAAGAACTTGAACTCATTTTCTTTTCTCTGGCCATCAAGGTCTTACATCAAGATCTTGGAATTTATTTTACTCATGCAAACTCTGCCCTTCCCTATGACACTAGTTTTCAACAAAAGACAGTGTGTCCTGTCTGACAGGAAAAGTCAATATCTGGCAAAAGTTTTAGTATGTAACTCCGGTGGTCCAGAAGAAACTGAAGCTGAAAACAGCAAATGCTTCTGCTGCAGACCGCCTATAGAAAACTCTCAGACTTAAATCCAATGCCTGTATTTCAAGCAAGCAACATAACTGCCACCATCTGAGAATATTAAAAGAATAAATAATGACACCTTTACAAATTTCAGCAAGATCTCCTTCCAAGGGGTTTGAACAAAACTGCCATGGAGCCTTCCCACACAAGGAAAGGAACACAAATCACTGCTCTCGCCAGCAGCATGAGTCAGTAGGCAATCCTACAAGGGTGGGTAGGGGGGGAGGAGGTAGGGTTTACTTGTTAAGAAGCTAATATTGTACACCATTTAAATTTTTTTTAAAAAAGAGACAAAGCTCTTTTAGGAATGAAAGCTTTAGATTGAAGGAAGGTTCTGGAGCTGCTCTGCTGTTAACATAGCTATGACGGTCCTGCTGCATTGCTGGGACCAGAGATGTTATTTGCACACTCCACACCCCATCATGACTCTCCATCCCCCTCACCAAGGGCCAAATGATCAGACACACTACCCTCTACCACGTGGTAAGCGGACATAATAAACCTCGGAGCCTCGACATTCTCTAAGTACTCCCATCATTCCAACTCCTTCTGAAGAGTAACTGTTGAGCTGAGGATTTAGGTCAGTGGTACTGCACCTACCTTGAAGAATAATTGTTTTAGCTAAATAGGGCCCTGGAACCCAGTATTCTACAAGGAAAAATTTAGTATCCAGTATATCTGCCAAGAGCGTTGAGTTTATTTGCCTCTGCTCTTCACCTAAGAAAATAGGAAGGCACTATTGGGAAATGCCTTACCGGTGGTGTCATGGAAAGACAAGGTTAACAAATAAGCAGAAAACTACAGGGAACCATAGTGACTGTATAAAAAATGGAAAAACACCCTATCACACTTAGGGGAATCTATAAATGACATTTATAAATATTAAGATAAACTGTTGCATAGTTAAATAGTTGATGTTTGCAAACTTTGTACACCAATATCAACCTTCACCAATATTTTATATGACAATTCTTATAGTCTCATTAAATTTCTATGTGCTTTCACACATTAACCTTCAGAGATTTTTGAGACATGGGAGATATCTGCTCATCAATTTCTTTCCAACAACTACATCGCTGAAGACCTGCGAGGCTCCTGCAGTGTCTAATACAGGACCTCACAAATCACTTGTGGCCCGAAAGGCAACCGAACATGGCTAAAATGAACAAACAGAGGGCCAGGGATGTAGCTCAGTGGCATTGCACCTGTCTGCCAAGTGCAAGGTCCTAAGTTCTATCCCTGGTACCAAAAGAATAAAAAACTAAAAATTAAATAGATAGATGGTTAGCATTATCTATCTCAGTCCTTTATTCCTTTTCTGCATAAGAGTAAATGGCACCACTGTTGCCCATTTGTCCAAAGGAACAACCGGCAGCTTTGATTCTGAACTCCGCCCTCTGCTTACCTCCATCTCCCTAGACCCTAAATTCTTTAGAAATCTGGTCAAGTCAATCTACAAAATGTCGCAAGCATAAGCATGTCTCTTTCTCACTCCTGTCAGCATCTTAATTCAAACTACTGTCATCTTTCAACTAAACTGATGCAATAGAATCATAATGAAACTCTTTTCCATCTTATCCTTTCTGATTCATTGTACATTTAGCAAAGACAATCATCATATACAGTATATGCACATTTGATTACTTCACCCATCTGCTTATAACTTCTCAGTGGATCTTATCACTCCTATAATAAAATTTCATATTCTTACCATCAACCCTAGATCCTATGTGGCTTTTCTTTGCTTAATCTCCAAACCCAACCCAGATCACTCAGCACCCACCCTCCTATCCTCATCTGTGCCCTGGGCTGGTCACATTCCAGCTTCTCTGGGCTTCGTCCATTAACCTGAGCTCCTGAACATTTGTATTTTATGACCCTCACACTCGCTTTTGCCTCTACATGGAACCCTTGTTCCCTAGTCACTGACCAGGCTGCTTTCAATTCACCTTGCAGGTTTCACCCCATTTATTTCTAATTACCCCTTCTGCCACTTTAACTGTGCTCTACCACACGGCACTAGGCACGTCATTCTTAGATGCATTTCCCTGCCCTCCATGTCCATTCTCTACCACAGAACACAGTCTCCAGGAGGATAAGGCCCTGCCAACCACATTCACTTTTGAATTTGCTGGAACTAGAGTAGTGCCTGGCATGAAACAAGTGCTTATAAATGTTTGTTTGCTAAATAACATTCATATTCACTTGCACTGGGGATCATGTGACTTTCTCATATACTGTCTCCTATTTTGTGGTTGTCACTTGTTACCACAAAGCTTTCTTTTCCTATTCACCAGCAACAACTACCTCTCTGCTTTCTAATAAGATGTTTCCAATAACTATGATCCAGAAAAGTAGCCTCAAAACAAAAAGCTGAATACAATATAAAAATAAATATGCTATGAATAAAAATTTAAGACATGTGCCTGTATTTAGCACCATAATTTTGTATCATTTTAACTGCCTTGGAGACTATTTTTGCTTACACTTTAGTTGCAGGCACAAATCTACAGTGTATAGAAAAAATAAAATGGCCCCTAGAAAAGAAGTCATCGTAGTAGTAGCAGTAGTAGTAGTAGTAGTAGTAGTAGTAGTAGTAGTAATCACTTCAGTAAGAATTATTAATCATAATAATATCAACTCATACTTATAGAATACTTACTAATTACTAGGGACTTGCATAATTACTTTTTATGTATTTAACTCATTTAGCTTTCACAGTAATCCCAATGATATAGTAATAACATTCTCATACTGATGAGGAAACAGAAACAGACATAGAGAAATTAAATACAGTTAATTACCAAAATGAGAATGTTAATGGCAGAGAACAGATATGTTCTTCCAAAAATATTACTTTATAATATATGCTCACAACCATTATCTTGTATTGCCTCCCAGTGAGTCATACAAGGTCACAATTCTACATATTACATATGATTAGTTCAGATAGACATAGAAATATGTGTATATATAATATATTTTGTATTATATATGAATATTAGCCTCAACCTAGCCAAACTATTTCATACTTCATAGCATTTACATTTGCCTTTTCTACTATATGGAAGTGATATATGACACAACATATACATGATTCTCAAAGTAACTAAGAACCCCCAATAAATAGGCCCATTAGTCACATTTCTTAGACTTCTGGAAATTTTTTAATGAAAGAACAAAAAAATATTAAAAAACAAATAAATTGGAACAAAAAACCTTCAAAATACAACTTTTATACAGTAAACCTAAGTCATAGTCCATTAAGAAATAATTGTTTTTGTTCTTCAAAATGGAAAAGATATCCTCATGATGTTCTTAAAATACTCTGAATGAGTAATTTTCATACAGCAAAACTAATTTAAAATTAGAGCAGTTGGTCCCGATGTGTCACATATGTTCATAATATTCACAGGTATCCACAGAAGTACTCGTGAATCAATAACCCAGGAAAATGCTCTCATCAGAGGTCTCAGCATAAGAAAGGCATCTGGCAGCTCTTCATTGGATCCTAAATGACACGCTAGAGATGTGCAGACTCAATAGTGGGAGTGAGTCTTAGTATGAGTTTCCAGAAAACACAACCTGAGTCAGAGGAGAACAAGAGTGAGAAATAGGTAGCATAGTAAGGTAAAGGCTGCTGACTGCTGCCAGCTCACTCCATACCAGATAAAATGCAGATGACCTGTCCGGGGGAGGAAAGGGCAAAGAACACATCTCAAACTTCAAAGACTCGCTCCACAGAGCAGAAAATACTGACATTTCCAAGCTGAATATGCATGAGTAAGATTGTGGTCCTGAAGTACTGCATGTCTCTGCATCTACAACAGCAGCTCTGAGCAGAAGGCCAGAGGCCTCCTCACAGATGGGAGGGCGGCATGATGAGGCCGCGCCTGGTGGAGTCCAGGGAAGCCTGTTTGGGGCAGGTCTCAGTAGCAGCAGCTGGGAGAAGTGCTGAAGCAGACAGGACCCAAAGTGGATGGTACACAAGGGTTCTTGGGCAAAGCTGACTGACTGGGTTGAGCTGGCCAAAGCATGGGTCCCGAGCAGGACTGATGAGCAGGAAAGGGAACGGGCACCAGGCAGCTTTGATGCTTGTCTTCAATTGGTAGACAACGGGGAGAGACTGCTAACCAAAACTTTATAACCTACTTGGAGGAGACATAGAAAATGAGCTCAGCAACCATTCAGGTGTCACAGAGCAGACTGAACGAGCTGATCAACATTCTAAAGATTGTGACAGGCTGGAATGATGGGTGTCAATAGTGAGATGGTATTTTATAAAGGAAAAGTATTGCTCGTGTGGCTTCCTAGCTAGATGAATCACCATTAGGAATGAACATCTGTAGGAAAAAAAAATCCATTAAAATAGAATGTTTTATGTCTCCCTGTACCTGAGAAGCTGATGTACACACTAGAAGACCAATAGTGTACAGCACCATTGGCCAAATGTTGAAGAGGCTTGTGTCTTCTTTCCACTAAATGTCAATTACTTGGTATTTTTACTTCATCCGTGTTAAATGCTTATTGGATTTGTTTTCCCAGATTTTGTTTTGGAAACATCCAATGTAGCAAAGTTATAAGACTCATCCAGTGATGAACTATTATCTCTACCTATAATTCAACTTCTAACATTTCACTATATTTTACATTTGAGTTTTTATGTCTGTCATAAGAATCTGAAAATAACTCAAAAACTCTTTAGCAAACCAAGTATAACCACACTATCATTATCACATTGACAAAATGAAATTATCAGTTCACAGTATTTCTCAATAATGTCCAATACATGAGTAATAGTCAAACTCCCTACCTGGCCCATAATATCCTTTATAACTCTCCTTTTGTTTTATACTGAATTCAATGAAGGTATTATATTTGGTTTTACAACCTGATAGAACAGAAAGCCCTCTGTGTTTTCTGGTTTTAGATTTATGTATGTATATGTATGTGATTTAACTGCTGCCTGTATTCTAGTTCTTTCATTATTTGGAAATTATATATACACCTCAATTAAAATCACCCTACAATTATGACAAAATCATATCATAAATTACCCTTTATTAAACCTTTGTATCATGTTTGGAGGCACATTACATCTGCTGTCTCTTTTAGTCAGAATGACTTAATTTGACAACAAAGACAAGGTAGTGACTACCCTATTGTACCCATAGAAAGACTTTTCCCTTTGATGATGAAAAAGTAACTTGGGGCATCATGCTTTCACACAGTGGAAGCATACTGCTGCCCAACTGGTGCAGACCAGGCTACGTGACTTGGGTCCCATTGGGTCTGAGGCTGATGAAACTTACTTTAGGAAAAGAGATGTTAGTAGAAAATGACAGGCTTCCTGGCTATGTACAGACAACTCAATACATAGTGCTCCTAGGACAAGATGACTTCTGCTGAAGACAGCACAAAGAATGCAGGGACCCAAGTCTGGGAAAGTTACAGACTTACTGACTTTGCTTTGAAATGCACCCCTTCTTGGTGCTTCTTGCTTGCTGATGAAAGTGGGCCAACCCCGGAAATTGATGAGCCTGTCTACTAGAGGCAGGTTCCTCCTAAGCCCCATGAGTCTCCACACCCCCGTATTGTAGTTACCAGGGAACTGAACCCAGGTCCTTGTACTTGCAAGACAGGCGCCAGAACCACTGAGCTAAATTCCCAGCCCCAGCAGGCTTTTTCTTAAAATAATACACTGATATATATTCCCATCTTTGTAGACCACGTGGCTCTGTCACAATTATTCAAATCTGCCACCATAGAATGACAGAAGACAAAGACAGTATTATCTTGTGGATGTTGCTGTGTTCCAATAAAACTTTATTTACAAAAAGTGGCAGGTTGAATTTGGCTAAAATACTCTCCCCCTCATCTGTACATCTGATTCCTTTTACCTTCCCTAGTGACTGGTTTTCGAAGAACTTTCAGATCTAACATCCAGTTTGTTTTTCACCAAAGCCAGAACATATAAGATGTGACATTAATATAAGATGTAGCATTATCAATGTTATTTTAAAAAATGAGATATAAGGCTTGGAATGATCATATAAAGTAGAACCTAGAATCTAGATATCTCAACTCCTAGCCTAATGCTTATATCCCTATTGTTTCTTTTTGTGCAAAAGAACACAGATTTCACACTTGATCTCATAAACAACAAATATAATGCCTCAAAACTTTTGAAAAATTAAAGGTTAAACACTCTAATCATCAACTTACCCTTTCCCAAAGAGTTAGCTCTAAATTTGTCAGAATTAGAAATAAATCACCACAGAACATTCTCCAAAGTCTACAGTTAGTTATATTTTGAATTCCATACAAAGATTAATATTTTAAATACTCTGAAATGTATAACCCACATTAAAATTACTATCTGGCCTCAGTTTGTTAGTAGAACATAAGAATAAATAGAACTGAAAAATCCTTCCACATTGTTATTTCTTTTACAACTATGCCTATCAATATTTCAGAAGCTATACTTCTATGACTTATTAACAGGTGGTAAAATACATATAAGTAAGTAACACTGTCATGTACATCTCTGTAGTCAGGTTAACATTATCATTGTTTCTGCAATTGTGGTTAAAGACAGAAATGCTCTTCAAATGGTGAAACAATGCATATTTTTCAAACCAAGAAGTTTGCATCCATCATGAAAAAAGAAAAATGTATTTAAATACAAAGTTAAAGGCATCAAATCTGTCCTCTTTGCTATTGATTCTCAGGAAAGCGCAGTTGTACTGAAAGCAGAATATCGACAGGCTCATATTCCACTTTTTTCTGTAGAATCTGTCTTGAGCTCCATGGAAAGGAATCTAACGTGTAAAATTGAAAAAGTCTTAGCTATGATCTAATAGCTCTGCTTCTATACAGTGATGATCACATTCAGAGATATAGTTAGGTATTTTTTTCCTGTGGAAGACACATTATTTAAAGAAGGGAAGAAAATTAAATTTTATCTGATATTTTAACCAGACCTAAATGAAATATTTGTATGGCCCTTATTAGACCAAAACATAAATAAAAGCTGAGTATCATATGTTTAATATTTTAAACTTGTATCCATGTAATAAACCATTAATCCATTCTATTCTGCCTTTAATAACTGTTTCATAACTGAAATGTACAGAAAGTTACGGCCTTTATATAACTGAAAGCCAGCGACATGTCCATGATGACTGGACTTTGTCATTATTGCACACATCTGGGTGTTCGGTTAATGGATATGCGACTGGAGAATGGGTGACTGTTAATATTTCATTGTTCTCCAATCACACGCACAGCTCTTGCCAATGACACCCTAATTCCTGAACATCTCCAGAATATGAAGCACAGTAAGCAAACCAGCACTCAGCCCTAATGAACACCAATGTGTGTCTATGGAGAGAACGACCACTCTCATGCTGACAGCGAGGCTTCAGGATTTAATTAGTCTTTTGTCTCACCTAAGGGCTTCTGATGCACCAACCCTCCCAACATTTGAAAGCAGCGCCTGTTTCAGACTTCACAGCTCAGCAATCCAGCAATTGTCACGGTATTCAGATGCAGTCTTCTTTTGTTTGAGAACATCAGGCAAGATGTGGGGAATCATTTCCCTGGGGCTGGAACAGTATTAGCAGTCATGAGCAGGGATGTTTAGCTGCCAGTGCTGAGCACTGCATCCTGAGTGAGAGATATCCCTGATCAGATACATACACACCCCTGTACATAAGTGTGTGTGCGTGTGTGTGCACATGCGTGCACAGATACAGAGGGTATGTGTGTGTCATGGTGAATGTAAAATCTCCCACAGTACAAGTCCCAGGGCAGGTGCCTATTATTCAGTTCTAGTGGCAGTGTGTCTCAGCATTCATTTTCTTACTCCGCAAAGCTTTGACCCAGCCTTCCCAGGTTCCTATTACTCAGTCCCACACACTCTGGAAGTGAGGGAATTAATGCCACTCACTTTGCCAGATCAAGCTAAATTCAAGGTTTCAACATAGCTATTTAGTACTGACAACCACCACTGTACATGGTCACTACAAAGACAATTCCAATTTTCCTATTCCCACTTTCACGTCGGCAGGGCAAGGGGGAAAAGAGCTCTGCAAGAGCTAGGAGAGAAAAAGTGGGTGCCTGTTTCTATGACGGTTGTTTGTCCAATGTAGTCTTTGTCCTTACATTTTTTCTATAGTTATTTTAATGGCTATATAAAAACTATGCATACTGATGGGGTACCATGTAATGTTTCCCCCATACTGTATGCTGTATAAGTCAAAGTAAGCAGAGCCATCTCTAATTCAGTCTTTTCTCAGGAAAGTCACACTATAGCCTTCTAATAGCTTAGCAATTCAGAACTGTCTTCAAATTACTGCCTAGAAAGTGTGTCCCAGCCATGTGCTGAGTTTGGGGGTTAAAAAGAGTAAATGTAGGGCCGGGGAGTTAGCTCAGTGGTTCCGGCGCCTGTCTTGCAAGTGCAAGGGCCCGGGTTTGATTCCCCGGTAACCACATAACAATACTGGGTGTGGAGACTTACACCCAGCAGCAACCAGTACCACATACCACAGTGCCGAGCGTGGTGGCTCACACCTGTAATCCCAGCACTTGGGAGGCAGAGGCAGGAGGATTGCTGTGATGTGAGTTGGAGGCTGAGCTCAGGGCCAGCCTGAACCACAAAGCAGGACCCTGTCTCAAAAAACCTAAAAAAAAAAAAGAGTAAATGTATTAAATATCTAATTATTCCACATCTGTGATCTTCCTGTCACCCTTTTCTGGGCCATTATGAGGAAAATATTCATTACTTTCTTCAAATACTTTCCCTTTTACCTTCTCCAATGAACATCATTGGTTGCAGCATAAAAGAATGATATTTATTACACAGTTCTGATTTCCTTGACATTGAGAGCAGATGCATAAGTGGAGCACGTCCTGATGTCACAGAACGACTCCCTGAAACTGTTGAGAGTTCAGCACAATCAGTGTGAATCATGCCAAGATATGTAACTTAGAGTTGAACATACCAGTAAACCACAGAGACGAAAGTCCTTTGAAGAGCAAAAGTTACTGGGTTAGTCTCATCAAGAAAAGCCATTGGCTGTCTCTAGCCAGTGGTTAGCTACAAGAAAGATGGTGGGAAGGAGAGTAAGCTGACAAAGAGGGATGCAGAAATATCAACTGTATACACTGAACTTTTTAACTCAATCACAGATTTAAAAACCTGAAGTGAGAGTTAATATGAAATAAAATGAAGTTGCTAGAGTAAAGTGATAGCAGATAATTAAAAAAATGAAACTATTCCATATGTAAAACCAGTAGTATACAGAAAATGCTACCCCCAAAATACCTCAGTGGTATACTATTCCAGCTGAAGAAAAGATATCTCTGAACTTCTCTTTTCAAGACTTTGATGTGGCAGATGTCCTGCCCTATATCCATAAGCAAGGATGTACACAAAGTCCAAGAAGTACGAATAAGTAAGGCTCACTAGGTTATTCCCAGTAGATGATCTCCAGGTCCAATCTTGCTTTTTTTATAACTGTCTGTTCTTCACTAAACTGAATAAAAAATATGTAGCTTTCTCTCTCTCTTGGGTCTCCATTTGTGAAGTCTCCATATTATATAAAACTGTGATCAAATAAATTTGTTACACTTTGCTCTAATTAATTTGTCTATTATAGAAGTATTTTTTCATGGGCTTTGTACTAGCTAAAGAAAAGATACTACATTTTTTCCCTTGTAATAACTAAAGCATCCAAACCAAAAACCAGGAAATTCTCAAACATATTCATCAAGATGTAATTATGTTTTTTACAGAATCATGAAATTACATCACTGTATTACAAAGAAAACTACAGCATGCCTAGAAAGGGTCTGGGAAAGCAAGACTTGGGAAGTTCTGCCCTATTTGCCACTCCCCAGCTGTTTGGAGTTGTACCAGAGTGATGCTTCCAGTCCTAATTAACAAAGACACAGAAATCTGGCACAAAGTCTGGCTTAAATGCTTGCAAATTGTCCACATTTACCGCTGGCATCTCGTTCCCAAAAGCTATGCAGAAGAGAAAATAGTATGGTGCATTTTTCTCTTTGTACCATCTTCTTCTTGCCTCTCATGTTCATGGTCACCCATTAATACAGGTGGCCTTTAGAAAGGAGATCAGAAATTGCTTCAGAAAGGGTCTGTTCTTCCAAACGACATTGGTAAGATGGGTTTTTCTTTTAAATAAATCTGTTTCCCTTCTGATCTCCTCACTTTGCAGCTGAAGTCTTTCAACCTCCTTGGGATGAAAGAAGTATTGTAGAATATTGATTTTTTTCTCCTTCCCCCTGTAAATTCATGACAAATGGTGAACAAAAGCTTATCTGGGAAGTTTAGACATCCAATTAAAATTTTGCTCTCAAGTGAAAATTTCTCTTTAAAAAATAATAGAAGGACTCCAACTTCTATGCGGTTTCCTTCCATATATCTTTATCTGACACATCCCAGAATTGATCTGAAAAGTAACTTAGGGTAAAGTGCAATGTCTGTGTGTGTGTGTGTGTGTGTGTGTCTGTGCGTGCACAAGCACAAGTCTCTGTGTATGTGTATGTAAACACAAGAAGCACCACTTGACCTGTTTTCTTCCATTATGTCAAAGAAAAAGTAAGACAACATGACATCTAACTGAAAGGATGAAGAAATTTGGAGAATCAGGCCATAAATATGATCATGGCCCAGGATGGATCTGGCCACAGGGAGACAGACATGGGGGGTTCAGAAAAGAAGGACACATTATTCCAGGCAAATCATTAATGCAAAGGTAGGAAACTGGAAGGCCAGGAGGACATATATTAGTTACTTTTTCACTGCTGGGACAAAATACCTGGCATACACAATTTGAAGAAGAACTTATTTTAGCTAAGCGTTTCAGTGGTTTTGTTCTCTAATTGGCTGGCTTCAAGACAAAAAGGTTTGGTGGAGGAAAAGGTTCACCTCCTGACAGCCAAGAAGCAAAGTGGAAGGGAAGAGCTAGACAAGGAAGAAGGGAGCAGGAACAATATACATCTCCAGCAGTGCTCTCCAGTGACCTACTTCCTTCAAGTGGCCCCAACTCCTAGTAGCCCTCTCAGATAGGAACTCATCAGGGGGTTAATGGCTAGTCTCCATTGATAAAATCAACTCCCTCTTGACCCAGTCACTTCATTGGGTACCACTTTCAATGCTGCTGTAATGAGTAACAAGCCCTCAATACCAGTCCCTGGGCGATACACCATATTTAAACCATAATAAGAGGCCTGGCCAGGTAATGAGCAAATCCTCTCAGAAGAGTGACACACTGTCTAGGGCATGGACACAGAGTTTGTGTGATGATAAGTCAGAAATAAGTAAATTTGGAGAAAGAAGTGAAACCAGATTCACATGCATCCATTTCACAGAAGTCTCAATATTTAAGTTGGTTTTTTGCTTAATTAATTATTTGGCTTTTTCTCCTAGTTACTTTTCCATTAGTATTTTCTGTTGCAATAATTTTGGATAAGTCTTATTTCTTCTCCTTGAAAACAAAGGTGATCTGAAAGAACCAGCCAACCTTTTCACATCACAGGACCTGACTATGTAACTGATTCCCAGCACTTTGCTGAGGCATTGTTGTTACAGTAGTAACACTATTCTATTGATTGTCTAGCTCCCACCTGAACACCCTTGAGCAACAGATTCACATACAGAACTATCTGCCATCCTAAATGTCTAACTTCTTCCTCTGAGGTTAGCTCCAGGAAATCCAAAGCATGACTTCCTTTCATGCTTCTTGCCTTTCCTCCCTCACTCCTCTTGCCTCATTTGCTTTGACTCATAATTCTCTCATCATACACAGAAAGAAGACACATAGAAACATATAATTAGAGCATCAAAAAACAGACAACGCACTGGAAAGCCACTTGGGAAAAAGCACCATGCTTCATACCCTAATAAACAGTCATTATTTAGATATATTTTACAGTGAGGTACGAAGGTGCCACACAGGCAAGGTTTAGATAGAAAATTCTATTTCCTTTCTCACGTTTGAAAAATAAAGTAAGTTTGTTCTCAGTTAGGGGTGAGGGAAAAGCCCATAAGTATATCAGAGTCAATTCCTCTGTCTATAATAATCTCAGGTAGGGGCTTTTGAGAGGCTTACCCACTCTTCCCTCTTGTAATTATATTTGATAAGACTTTTTACCTGTTAATATCAAAAATGCCACATAAACTGACTTGAGTGAATAAAGGGAATGTAATGGCTTATGTAAGCATGTAACTGAAAAGACAGGGCAACATCCAAGCCCACAATCAACACTGCCATATGAAATCAATCCCAATTTTAACTCCAATCAATCTCCCTCTCTTCCTGCCCTTCTCTTCTCTCCTCTTCTCACTTCCGCTTTGCTCTGTGCAGGATTCACTCTCAAAGAGATCTCTCTATGGAATGACACACTTGCCTTTACTAGTGTTTAGTATCTGTTGTCTGATTAACTCCAGAAAAACCTGGAAGATTCTTTGTACAGGCCAGACCTTTGCCAACTAACTATACCAGCATGACCCCTTGGCCAGAAATCTGCATTCCCGTACTGGTGAGGTCTGACTCATATACCTTTCCCTGGAACCAAGTGAAGAGGGATGCAATGCCCTGTGCAGGGGCCGCGGTTCTATCCCAGCTTAGTAAGTGAGCCTGCCCCAGCACCACTCACAGCCAGACTCCTAGGGAGAAGCAGAACAGGATCACGCATGCCAAAGCAGGGAGCACGTGCTTCCTGCGTAGAGTGGCAGCCCTTGTACCTCAAGTCCCTTGATGAAAATGCAGAGTGGCCTGAGTAGGCACTGCACAGAGTTGGTGTGGATCACAGCTGAAGATTCTGAGTTTAAAACATTCCAACTTTAGAAAGGGACTCCTGGCAAATCTGCCTTCCCTTCATCCTGGAAGAAGAGTTTATCTTTTACAAACTTACTCATGGCTAAAGAGAGATCTTATCTCTACTTTCAAATGCTGGATTTTTTTTTCCTAGAACAAAAATTGATACAAGTTGTACAGAAACAAGACCCATAAATGATGCTTCAATGAGATGGCACAGTAGTACACAGCTGTCTATGATCTCAGTACACTGGGAGGCTGAGGCAAGAGGATCACACGTGAAAGCCCAGCTTTCACTTTACATGACCCTGTATCAGACACAAAAAATAAAAAGACTTGATGATGCAGTTTTGTGTGATGTCCAGGGTAAAATTCCCAGTACTTGAAAACAAGTTGTCTTCCAACAGCAAAACTTGAAAGGTGAGCCAGTAGGGCTGGAGATTCTCTCCCATGGGAAACTGTGTTCTGATGCTAGAGAGAAAACCCTGAAAACCCAAACAGAAGTGCTGCCCACTGTGACTGGTGGTATTTTCCTGATTTCAGCTGTATAAAATCTCTGGCTCTCCAAACTGACTTCCCTGCTAGAAATCCCTTGCACTATATTTGGACTACAGTGAAATGGGCCAAAGACCAGTGTAAACAGGTGCCACCTGGTAACTTGCTTACATGAAACACCTTTCTTTGAAAATACCTCAAAACCATGAAATACAAACAGTCATTCTGGGGGCCCCCTCCTTAACTATGAACAGTTCATATGAACTATGAATTCCTGTCTCAATTTCCCAGACACTTGCAGACTGACTGGTAAGGTACCCAAAGTTGATAGCTGTACACCTGTACAATGACTTGTTCACTTTAAACTTGCACCACTGACGATGAAAACTTTGGATTTAATACATAAGGCAGAATCTAGGGCTGTGCCAGAGTAGATAAGTAGAAATCAGTGTGGGGTTTCCAATTTGCTTTGTCATGTAACTGTTAGGAATCTTCCTGTTCATGAGCTCTGAAGAATGCTTTGGTTCTCCTTGGAAGTGGATTCCAAGGATGAAATCTAGGGAAATAAGTTAGCCAGAAAAGACACAGTTACGGAAACTAAGAGGGAGCAAAATCTTCTCAGGGAAAAATATCATGCCAAAGAACACACTCCAAAAGGAAGAATTTGAAATTCTACCACACTACTTTCAAAGAATAAAGTTATTTTGAACCAAAAGCATGTTTCTCCAATCTTTGACCTTATTCTGAATAAAAAGCACTACACTTCAAAGATACAGAGTTCATTTCTTCGAGACACAGACTTAGTTTTCTCTTCAGAATCAGACTTCCAGAGAAAGGAGTCTAAAGTGAGACCCAACGTTCTAAACTGAGCTGACAAAGCAAGGTGCTGTGTGTCTTGGAAGAAGGGTAATGTTGGTTGCACCTGAAAATTCCCAGATGTTGAGTCACAATATTGAAGACAGACACTGGATATGTCCATTGGCAAATAAAGCAGTACTCATTGCTCTATTCAAAGGCAAGGTGGCAAGGGTGTTTTTCCTACTTTTTTAGCTTTTTCGAGAATCTTATCTGTGTGTGATACAAGAAATATATCACATACATTTATCTTATATATTCTTCTGCCTTTCTCATTCCTGACATCACACCTCTAAAACTGTGATAATTTTCTGAGCAGTAAGTACATCAGGAGCATCTTTTATTACAACACGTGAGCTTAGTGAGTAGAAGGACTTGTCACTGTGATACATAGGTTACTGAGTGTTAACAGGATGCCTGGTGGCTGGGGCCCTAGGGAGCTTCCGGACTGGAGCTGTGCATCCAAAACACCAAGACAAAAGTAGAGAATTAGAACTTTCAGCCCCATCCCTGACCTCCAAGGAGGGTGGTAAGGGGCTGGAGGTTGAGTTAGTCTCCAATTACCAATGATTTAATCAATCATGGTTATGTCATGGGACCTCCACAAAAACTCTATATAAAGGAACCTGAAGCACTTTCAGGGTCAATTTGGAAGCATATCCTGAAACTCTGTGGTAACATAAGTCCCTGTACTTATGACTTTTCAGATATTAGCTTAAGAACATCTTCACAGATGTACATTTATATCCTTCATAATATCCTTACTTCTCTTAAAATCAAAGAGTAAAAAGAGCAGAATTGGTCCGGTCTTGACTGGAGGCAGGTGAGACAGGGTTGGGGTAACATGGGAAGGGACGGGAGGACAGTGATATAATCTGATTTATATTTTAATACATCATTTAGTTCTGCACAGATTATGACACTGAGGTCCAAGACAGGAAGTAAGAAGACTATTTAGAGAAGAGATTCTCCATGAAAGGCCAGTACCAATGGCATCAGCATCATGGGAGAACTTGTTAGAAAAGCAGATTTGAGGGAGGAGCCCAGATCTACTGAACCAAAAACCAGGGTTGATGCCAAGTCATGTGTGTCTCAACAAGTCCCCCAACTGGGTCTGATGCTAAAAAGCTACAAGTTTAAGGAACTGTCGAATACTTTGGGCATAAAACTGTGATGTCTTCCATGACTAGGACAGCAGGAGAGGGGAGAATCATGCATCTATGAAAGGGGGGAAGCGTTCCCTTCGAATCTGCAGAGGTGAGTCCTGCCTCAGGCTACTGGAAAAACAGTTCAGCCAGCAAGTCTTCACTTGGTCTACCTTCTTGAGGCTTCGTCACCCCTCAGCACCTCCGCACTTCAGTTTCTTTAGAGTGCACAGCTGCTGGGTGCACAGTAAGGGAGGCCTGTGAGAACTTAGAGAAGCTTTTATAAATAACTCCCACCAGGCAGGCCTAGAAAATCATAATGAAGTGGTACAAAAACTCAAGAAGGCAGCAGTTATCACAGAAAACCTGTTAGAAGAATAGCAGGTAAAAAGGGGAAACTGCCCACTCATTCCTTGAGCTGAATGCCACATCCTGCTGGTACATCTGTTCTTTTTTAGATCCCCCAGGTCTACCCTTCCCCAAACACACATACACAAACATACATGCACAGCCTTCCAGCTGCCCTCAGCCATATACACACTGCATCCCGAGGGAAAGAAGAAACATCGGAAGCAGCATTCCTCTGAAGCCAAAGTGGAAAATATATCAATTAATCCTTACTGAAGGAATAAGAGCCACTCAATCTGCGGGCATAATCTCTTCTGAAACCTCTACCTTTAGGAGAACTAACCTGTTCAGAGGACAACTTTTGTCCCCATGAGTCCCATATACAGCCATTCAGACTATTATGTTTGTGGGAAGGATATCAAAGATCATCAGTCTGACCTGTAAGAACAAAAGATGATCAGGGAGGTCAGGGGACTTGCCTAAGGCCTCACTACCCACAACAGGCCTGAAACAGATATGCCTATCTCACCCTTTCTTTAATCTTTTCTATGCCCCTTCCACTCATCATGCAGTACAGGGTCTCCTTTATACAAAATGTTCTTGCATAACTGTTCCTGGAAGACTGTGCAAGAGCACAGCGTAGACACCCAGCTTAACGGGAGGCATCTGTTCATGAAACTCCATGTCCTACATGTCCTGAGCCACAGCGCTGCTCCCTGCTGAAGATGCCCTTGCCTGGTATGAAGTTCATCACTACAGAGATTCGAGATGTCTCTAAATGCAGCAGAGTGAGAGAGGAACTAGGAGAAGCCTCTTCCTTGGCAACATCAATTAGGCGATCTAAATTGCTGAAGCGAGGCAAACATCTTACTTCAAACAGAACAGAATTGAGAAAAAAAAAAAACCCAAAACAACAAAAAAGCTGCACAAACATCAAGAAGCAGTAGCTCCAATAATATCCTCATACAAAAACAAACCTCAAATCTGAACAAGTATATCAGTCAATGTTCTATTTTCTTCTTTTTCAAAGTAACCTTTGAACAGAGCAGGTATTGTGATGAGGCCTAATGATATGTACAATTTGGCTTCATAAAGTTCATTTGTCCTCGTCATTTTCCTTCATTTGCTCTTACAGATCAATATCTGCCTTCAGTTATGCCCCCACAATTTAGAGATCTGAAAGAAATGAGTTTCTGCAGGAAAAGTGTGACACACTGGTGGGGCTCGGGCGGGGCCCTTGAAGCAGATCCAAGTTTGGATAAAACTTCCTGGGAAGCACTGATGCCAGCACATCTGCTGGTTTAAGATCAAATATTTACTTGGGGGAAATATAATCAGTTTTTAATTAAGAAAGCTTAGACATGAGCAAAATCACAGGAAGAAAGACAATTACGCTTTCCATTCAGTCCTCAAGCCGTCTAGAGCTGAAAACTGCTCTCTGTGAAGCCTGGGTGCTGCCACCCACTCAGCTGTGTGCAACGAGACACTGTGAGAATCCAGATGAGACGTGCAATGGCTCAGACAGGGCTCTGGAGCTTCGCGCAGAGGAGTCTCTTCAATAGACATCTTGGTAGTGCTTGCTTTGCCTAAAGAGGCAAAAAAAGGAATCCAGTGAGAGAGAAATTAAGAAATAGAGGCCCATGGGTAGGAAAGAGAGGCAAAGATAATAAAAAGGAGAGGTAAATATGCCCATACATAGAGCAGCATTTATGCATGTGCTTGCACACACGTGCACATACATACACACAAAGCTGCCTCATCATTCTCAACCTATAGGCCTTCCCCTTTCACTGGCACCTCCTGGGTTTTGTGCTATTAGAACTCTCAGAATCCACTGTGTCCTGTAAAATGAGCCTCTCATGGTCAAGACCCACCAAACAGAATTAGCTGTGACCTATTATACTTGGGCTCTACTTTCAGGCTTTTCTCAGGCCACATAATCATACTGTTCTATCCTACAGCTTCAGAGATAAGCCAAGTGTCAATCTGACTGGCTTGTAATCTGCCCAGGAGATCAGCAAAGTTCACTTGGTATGTCTGGGTGGGCCACGATATCCTGGTTCCCAGCTGGTCCCTGCTTCTCTGGCTCCATTCCCTGCTCTGCTTCCTCTCTGCCATGAACAAAGCAGCTCCACTGCACCACACCCTTTGGGGAAGATGTCCCGCACGGGGGGCCAGCTGACCTCTGAAACCATGAACCAAAAAAATCTCTTCTTTTTAAAATTGTGGAAACAGGGTATTTTTAACCAACAATGAAAAGGACGATTAAGATATGTGGTGTAAATGATCATGACTTGACTCAAATATTAAATTCAAATTTAAGCAAATAGTGCTGTTCTGCTCAAATCTACTGACACTTCTCTGTGCTCTGAAGGTACAGCTCAGTTCCTCTAACAGATTTAGCTAGGTTTTGCAGGTCCTGCCTTTGTTGACATTTCTAGGGTTTGTATTCACTTCAAACCACCTCAAACTCTGTGCCACGTCAGAACCACAAATATCTATCCGTAACAGAGCCCCACTGTGACCTGTCTCTTTTCTAAGCCTCCCACAAAGCTCCATGTCCAGCTCAAATCTCATGCTACATTTTCCCAAATTTCCCTCACTAATACAATCTGTGGCTCTCAACATGTATAGAAAAGCTCTCTCTAAATGCCCTCCCTAACTCTAGTTTAGCTGCCTGCTTTAACTTCACAGGATAAAGTAGCTGCCCAATCACAGGGTCCCAGGCATCCCAGGGTCACAGTCCCAGGTCCTGCAACTGTTCCTACCCTTTCTCTCCCTGCCATAAACACCCAGGAAGTACTTTCACATTCACTCCTGGATGTCTGACCTCAACCGCAAGGACAATGATTAAAGAGTATGAATTTAAGATCACTAAAGCTAAATAAATCTTTGTTTTTTTCTTAGCATAGAAAGAAGCAATTTTTACTGAGATATTACTAACAGATAACCAATACTTAAAGAATGATTTCTACTTTTCCTCATAAAGATTCACATAAAAAAAAAAAAAAAAGATTCACATCAACCCGGACCCAGACATCGTGAAAACTGCTTCGTCTCTCTGCCACACATAGGATTTTAAGAGTGAAACCATGTGTTGTGCCTGGCAATGGGGTGAACATGGAGTGATTTTGCTCTCAATTTTCAGCCAACCCTCTGCACAGGTAATTAGCTTCATTGTCCAGAGGTTAAATTACCTGGGAAAAAGGCTCCAAGGTTCTGAGATTTATGTGTAAGAGTTTCATTGGGAGTGAGTGCTTTTGGGGATCAACACAGGAAGAAAAAAAAAAAAAGATTCGGCTGGATCAGCACTGCAGCAAGGGGAAGACACAGATTCAGGCCATGGGAGGAGCTGAAATGTGAAGCACTGTAACAAGGGTTCTCTGCCCCGTGGGTGCTCTGGAGTTAGGAAGCCCTTTAGAGTTACCCTAAACTGAAGCAGGGGGATAGGCACTCATATTCCATGATGGGAAGATGCTTAGGGAAAGAGGGGAGACTGGAGACAGGGGAGTAGATGAGAATCAAGATGTGCTATGTAGTATATTATCAAACATGCAAATTGAATGTAATCACTATGTATCAGAGGTATGCATGGTAGTAATAAAAATATGAAAAAGAATGATTATTGGATTTTGCCTGCCCCTTCCTTCCTTGAACTATGATATGATCTTGGGTAAAGTGATTCCAAAGGCAGTGAACAATTAGGATGAGAGAATGAGATGGGAGCAGCCAGGAGCCCACGCTGGCTGCACCTGGGGCCCTGCCGGAGGCACCCGAGCTGCACACTGCAGCACCCACCACTGCATGGCCGGGGATCCTTTCTCCTGGTCAGCACCCGTGGACCTACGGTACTCATCAATTGCAACTTTCCTTCAACCAACTGGCAATACAATGAGATCGATCTCTCTGCTAGAGTTCTTACAGGAAAGAATCTATAGAAATGGCATATTCTTTATTTATTATCTGTCATACACATAGCTCCAGCAGGGAACATTTTGAGTTACTGGTATATAGCTTTGGCCACACTGAGAGAGGACTTGTGGAAAGACAGGAAAGTTTGAGTCATCTAAATTATGAACAATCAACATTAGCTATGCTTTATTCACTCCACATTTTCCACAGGCTTCTAATGAGGACTCTGAGTTCAAATTAATTTGGATAACTCACTGAGTTCTGGGTCTTCAGAAGGAATTTTTCTGAGGACCTATGACAGACTGTATCAGAACTCCCTGTGTACTTTCTAGCTGAAGTGAGTGAAGTCTGATGCAAAATTCTAGTGCTCACACTTTTATTCCACAACAGTGATAGTTTTGGTTCTAGCATATACCAAGTCAGTCTTTTAAAGGATTAATTAATGAAGAAGACCTTGGGTTGGAGAATTAAAGTGGGAGAGGAGAAATGGCAGTAAAAGAAGAGGGGCAGTGCAGGGCGCCTCGGGTAAGGGAAGAGAAGAGAAGCGGGAGCTTTTGTATTGCATTTTGGCCATTTCTGACCCAAGGAAGAAATCTGAAAAGCATTAAGAGTGGCTGTTAGGAAGAGGGTCCCAGAAAGGCAGAAATCAACAATTCTGAGCCATAAAGTCAGGAAAGCAGTGAACATATGGAGAGTAAAGCTGAGCCAACATGGAAATGACCTTGTGGTATGCCAGGGTTTGTAAAAATATACAAAAAGGCATAAATCTACTTGCTACTACCACTCTGAAGGGATATCCTGAAATTACCTTGCTATGCAGTAAAGTGTGCATTCTCCTTCATACCGTTCTCATTGGCTGGGCTGTTTTCAGTTATTTTACTGAACCTAAAACGTTAAAAGCTTTCATGGACTCATTTGGGATTTCTATTGCCCACTTTTATTTTAAAATGATGCCCTTGGCTGTGAATTCTCCTACTTAGATGCTTTTTAACACCTAATTTCTATGGTTGATAGAAGCTATTTTGTGCGTACACATTTTACTAATGGACATAAACACTATGCCACTGCGCTTACCAATCTCCCTCACACACGTGTTTCTACACAAACCAGGAACTTGATAGTGTGAACGACAAGGACAAGAAGGACGGTAATCAGCTCTGCTATTTACTTGCCCTGAGACCTGGCAAAGTTCCCTTCACCACAGGAAGACAAGCTTTCTTATCCTTTAAATAATACAGAAATAAATATTTTAAAAGCCCCATTCATCTTGCAAGGATTTCTGAGAAATTCAAATGAGATTTTATAAGTAAAAGGAGCTTATAGACTTTACAGTGCAATACAAACATAAAGAATCACAAAGTGTATAGAGAATATAGGATTCTATTATGGCAAGACCACGAAAATATACAATAAAACTGGTGAGAAAAATAGTTTAAATATAAGTTCATTTACATCTGACCATTTTTCACCCTAGTAACAAAAGCTACTACAACATGAAATATAGTAATAAATAAATTTGTCTCTGGTTACAGTAGAAATGCTTTCTCTTCTCTAGATAACATCATAAAATAGCTATATCTCATGTGATTTTTTTAAGTCAAATTTACCAGGATGCTTAATATGGGGTGGAACTATTCTAAGAGTTTTATATATACACTCTTGATATATTAATCTAAATTATAATTCAGTGGGATAAATCCAGTTTGCAAAGAAAAATATCTCAGAGGCTCAGAAAGGTTAAGTTATGTGTTCAAGATCATGTATACAGGATGTGGGAATGCCAAGAGTTGGCCACACAGGTCTGGCTCCAAGCCAGCACACTGATATATTAGAATGAGAGAGTATCAACATTAAACTTGGGAATTTACAATTATGGGAAGATGGCAGAAAAAAAGGTAAGGGACAGGAATTTTTTAAATGGAACTGTACTTAACATTTTTATTTATCTTCTTCCAAATGTACAAAATTGTATGACTAAGAATACATCTCCAGCCTACCAATGGCCCCATAGCCAGAATCCTTTTCAGGTTATAGTCTGAGTCAGAAATATTCTGAAAAATGTTCACATGTTTGAAAACATGGAAGGTGATTAGATCACGAGGTAACTAACTTTAAAATGAATTTGACCCAATGAAGAGTTCAAAGCTTAATGTGCTATTAGGAAGTAGGCCGTAGGTAGAGGAAGGTAGGTCGCTGGACAGTGACCTAGAAGGGAATAATATTCTCGTCCCTAACCCCTTCTTCTTGTACTGACTCTTCCTCTCTGTGTCCTGGCTGCCACGATGAGGACAGCATTCTCTAATCTCCCCTTCTACCTTTGTGCCTTGGAGTCAAGAAATCAGGGACTGAAATCTCTTAGATTGTGAAAGAAAATAAACACTTTTTTCCCTTAAACTGTGTATGTCAACAGAATGGTAACTAATACACTTTAATTCTTATAAAAGGGACAGATCTATTCTTAGTGTTTCTATTACCTGACCACAGACTCATCTAATCTGATTCCTAATTATAATTAGCCATTCAACTCGAAACACGATAAATAAGAACCTTGGTCTACAACCATAACTGCACAGGTAAACACCAACCCTTCTTAAAAGAATGATCTTGTTGTAATTTTGGGTCATTTCCATCTTTCACCTTTTGAAACAAGAGAGGTGGAATGACCAAATAGGCTGGGACACTCTGTAAGGATTACTATGCTCCTTTACAGGTCAGAACACAGCCTCATGCCACCCAAAACTGACAGTGCAAGCCAATGCTGTAGATCTCATGTGATCATGGGGAAGTGCATGGGCGGGGGGCTCTGTGCCTTCTGACTCCTGCCAGGAAAATTTTAATCCGGTTCTCTGACACTTAAGCTGGATGATCAACTTGACTGGCTTGAAAGATGCCTAGGAAATTAGTAAAACCCACTTCTGGGTTTGTCTGATTGGGTCATGGCAGAACGGCCATGGGTACTGTATCTGGTCCTCGGCTCCTTCCACTCTAGTACTGTTACTCTGTTTTGTTTCTCAGTTCCCTTAAACTAAGAAGCTTTGGTCTAACATGACCTTCTTCTCTGATTTTTCTGCATTTCAGCCGAATGATGATGGACTGAAATCTCTAAATCATAAGTCAAATAAACCTTTCTTCTTCAAGCTGCTGGTTTCAGAAATTTTGTCCAGGAAGTCAGAGCACAGCACAGAAATGCAAGTACACAAGTTGCCAAGTTGCTAAGAAAGACAGGAGGAGAAGGTGACAGGAACATTGAGGAAGAAGCAACTGGAGGCAATGCAGAGTATCATGCGATTTGGGACCCACCCAGATATGGTGAGACAGATGATGATCCCATGGTTTCTAACTCTCAGGTCAGTTCTGATCAATATGAGGAATAGTTTTGAAAGGTTCTACCCGAGTTCATTTGTTCAAGAAACCAATGAAAAATCTCAAACTACTGTTAGCACCATCTTGTTGGCCACAGTAGTAACTAGCATACCTTGGGGTTTATCTTAATGAACTCTGGAAGTTACAAAGTATGAAATCACCTGTAGATTATGGCACCCTTAACCTAGAAGAGAAAGAAAAGTTAGTGGTTAAAAATATATAGGCTTGGGCCAGGGAGTTAGCTCAGTGGTTCCGGTGCCTGTCTTGCAAGTGCAATGACCTGGGTTCAATCCCCGGTAGCCACATACCATACTGGGTGTGGAGACTCACACCCAGCAGCAACCAGTACCACATACCACAGTGCCAGGCATAGTGGCTCATGCCTGTAATCCCAGCACTCTGGAGGCAGAAGCAGGAGGATCGCTGTGATATGAGTTTGACGCTGAGCTCAGGGCCAGCCTGAACCACAAAGCAAGACACTGTCTCAAAAAAAAAAAAAAACCTTAAAAAAAAATTATGTGGATAGATAGATAGATAGGCTCTGGGGTCAGACTGCCATGGAGAATAAATCAATAGGGCATAATCATGGTCATTTATTTTATCTAAGTTTCAGATTTTATTCAAGTATAAAATGAAAATAAAGTAGTAACTCTCACAGAACTGCTCAAACACATGCTTAAACTATCTGTAGCATGAAAAGAATGCTCATATCCTGGGAGTGGGAATATAAAATGATTGCACTGTTTTAGAAAATCATCAAAATTTACCAGTATTCAATGTATGGATGTATGTACTATCACATAGCAGTTTCATTTCTAGGAATACACCCAACAGAAACATGTGCATATGGATACTGTATAATATATTTGATAATTTCATAATAGTCCTATTTTATAACACTAAAACCTGAAAATAACCCAAATTCCCAGCAATAGAGAAAGGGATCCATAAATTATGTATTCACATGACAGAACACTATGCAGCAAGAAGTAACCATGAACAAACAACTACACTTAAAAAACAAAAGTGGGGGCTGGGGAGTTAGCTCAGTGGTTCCGGCGCCTGTCTCGCAAGCGCAAGGACCTGGGTTCGATTCCCCGGTAACCACATAACAATACTGGGTGTGGAGACCCACACCCAGCAGCAACCAGTACCACATACCACAGTGCCAGGCGTGGTGGTTCACGCCTGTAATCCCAGCACTCGGGAGGCAGAGGCAGGAGGATTGTGATGTGAGTTTGAGGCTAAGCTCAGGGCCAGCCTGAACCACAAAGCGAGACTCTGTCTCCAAAAACCTAAAAAAAAAAAGTGACTTTCCAAATGTAGTGAAAAAAGAAGCCAGACACACAAAAAAATGTCTACTATTTGACTTCATTGAAAAAAACATTCAAAAATAGGCTAAACTAACAAAAGTTAAAAGTAAGGATAAGTATTGAACATATTTTAAAGTACTGTCTTGCTACTGAAACTATACACAGATCATGACTGGTAACAAATGTTCATATACACCAAGTATTAGAGCATCATATCAATGAAGAGGAAGTGCACAAGAGTCAAGTATTAGGGGAGTAATTTGGGAGCAGAGTTCAGAGGGTAATACTGCCACTGTGTATGGGGACACTGCTCGCAGATCAACAGACAGTCACTAAAGCCATGCCAAAGTATAAGACACAACGCAGGAAACACATACAAGACAGGCAGAGGAGTAAACACTCGAAAGGAAGACTTCCTAGGAGGTCAGAAGTAAGGTTATGTTTCAGAATCAGGAGGAGGAAAAGAGTCTCTCATGAAGTGTGGTGTCAAGAATTGTAAAACTGCATGAGACTGAGATAGGTGAAGACACCGTAGAGCCCCACAGATTTCTCTGCGACCCCAGCTAGTGCAGATTTAGAGGAGTTAAATCTAGAGTGCTACTGCAGAGCATAAAAACAGTGATGTGAGCAACTAGAGCAATAAATTGAGGGAGAGAGGGGTGTTAGTATTTAGGCAAAACAGGTGATGGCAGTATCTTTATCAATATCTTTGTTGACATTTAAGGCTTGGGGATTTTTTTTTTTTTTTAATTTGAAAGAACAGGGAAGAGAACCAACAGAAAATACAAGAAAGGTGAGGTAATAGCATCAGATCCTTAGGGAGGAGTGACAAGAGCGTTTCCACTTCCCAGCTAAAGCAGTGAGCACTAAAGAAGAAACTGTACTCTGTATCAGCTTTCCCATGGCCAGGACAAAATAACTGATACCACAACTTAAGGGAGAAATGCCTTCATGTGGTTCACAGTTTCAGAGGTTTCTGGCTCTCAGCAGAAACAGCAGGACAGGAGGGTGTGGCAGAGGGAAGAGGGTGATGCAGGGGGTGTGGGAAGCAGAGAGCCCAGGAAGAGCCAGAGAAGAGGCCAGGGAGCAGATACAGTCTCCAAGGTCCCGTCCTTACAGTCCATCTATCCACATCCAGAAGTGCTTCACCAGTCTCCTAGGCATCTCTCCAGCCAACCAAGTTAATAGTCAAGATTAAACATCACAGCCCCTTCCTCTGAAAGAGGAAGAAAAGAAACAAGAATGGGTATGACTGCAGTCTGTGCTCATTTTGATGACTGTAATGATAATGATAACAATAACAGCAACTGGGATATATTCTTACATTCTTTACACTGGATGTCATACTCATACATAACTCCCAGAGGATCATATTATTTTCATTCTACAGATAATGAAACTGGGTGCAGCTAGGTTCAATAGTTTGTCCAAACTGGAAAATGCCAGAGCTTGATTGCTCCTCCCAGCACTCACCCTCATGTATTCTGGGCCACATACCTTGCTGGGCAGCAATATGCTTGGGTACTCTTCCAAAACACAAACCTGGCTATGGCAAGAAAGCAGACTCTGGCCCACCTCTACTATGTGATGGGATCTTGGTCACCTGTGAGCCTCAGTCTGTTATCTGTGGGGTGAAAAACTAGAACTAGATGCATCTTCTCACATTGTTTTTACTTCAATCAGTCTTCGATCACTTTGAAGGGTCTAAAAAGACTGTAATATCCAGTTCTAAAATCTTTCTCAGTTTTTAAAGTGAAGACTAGCTCATCCCATAGCTCAGTAAACTTTTCCTCTGAAAGGCAATACTTTAAATGTTTTAGGCCTTTCGGATCTTACAGTGTCTGCCACAATTATTCAACTCTGCTATTATAGTGAAAGTATTTATAGAAATATAGACATGAATAAATGTCATTGTGTTCCAATAAAACTTTACTTATAAAAACAGGTCAGATTTTATTGGCTGCAATTTCCTACTTCTACAATTTAAAGTTATACCTACTAATACCACCCTGCTACTATAACATAGACTCTGGTCTTGGATAAATCAGTAAGCTACAGACCAGAAGAAATAAGAATATTTACCTTACTGTGACATCAGGAGGCAAAGGTAATAAAAGTGATAATAAAACACTGAAAACAGATTTCGGGATATAATACAGAATGGCTAGGCCAGCTGTTCTTCTTTCCAGTGACTATTAAATAAGAAAACACAGGACTAAATTGCACCAAGAGCTGGGGAGGGTGAATATATTACCTATGAAATACCACACTGTGCTCTAGCATAAAGAAAGACATCAGGCTTTTCTGGGTACCTTTAAGAACTGAAGAGATAATGATGATATGTAAACAATCATCAGAAATATGTCCTATTACAATGTCAAGGGAAAGGAGCCAATGGGAAACCCTGTTTCTTTAACCTCTGAATAAAAGAACCTTAGTTTCAGGGCAGCCTCCTCGGCACCTGCTGGATGCATACCACGGATGTGTCCAGCCATCTCTGACCTTTCACATTTACATTTGAGATTCTAGGATGGTTTACTCCATCCTTACCTCCAGCAGGGAGTGCGTGGGCTGGCAAATGCCTGCTCAGTGGACTGATAAGAATGTATTTCAGGCCCTCTCAAGGACGGAAAGAACAAGGGCACAATCACCATGACTGGATCGGCCCATATGCGGGCAGGAACTGCTATTGCCCTTTGATTCCATGAAGGCAATCACCTTCGAAATGATGGCAAAATATCAGAGAAGGCAGAGGCAGAAGAAGCACGAGCAAAAGCCAGAGTCCTAATGACTCGTGATCAAACACTGTCTCGAGTGTGCCCTGACCATAGCTTTCTACTCTGCATAGGCTGAAATACTCTCTTTGCTGCCTAGTTGAGTTGATTTTATTGTTACTTACAAAAGATCATATCTTAACATCTATTCACAACTTGACTGAACATACAGCATGTCTTAGCAAAGAAAACTAAATGAACGTTTACATAGTTCTAAACCTTCATAGACCTCAGAACTATTTTCCCAATCTTCCTCCAAATTGTTTTGAAAGCATAGCAGTCAAATCAGCATTTTACCATCATTATTTTTCCAACCTGTCAGCAATTCATTTCTTCCACAACTTCCAAAAGCAAAAGACAGGCTACTTTAAAGTTCCTCTGCCTTTTTAATCTGACCAGCGATCATAATTCAAAGTCCTGTCCTCCTGAGAGAATTCCCTCTTGCAAATCATTTCTGTCTTTAAGTCTTTAAACTCTTACCTCAGATGGCCTCTGAGAGATAGCTACAGAAATGAATCCATGAACACACTATTTCCAGCCTTCAGAGAATCCTATCTGAGGGAAGGAAACAAGATACTAGGAATTTTTATGTTTTAGGGCACAAGAAAAGAGATTTCTGATTTATTTGGGAATAAGTAGAAAAATCTGCAGCACGCTAATCTACATTTTATTTATTCCTTCCACTCTGTTCCATTTTTTTCAGGAATTAAAGTAGCACAGGAAATTTTTAGTGTTCAGCATATTGGTTACTTTACATCAACAGGAAAACAGAGCGGGACAGCCTATTAGCTGTCATAACATTTCGCTCTTGCTAGCCAGCAACAAAACAGAGATAATGTATTAACCAGCCTCTCCAATCCATTTATCTTTTCAAGATATTCCGGATGTTTAGCCTGAATAGATGCAGGGTTGAGAAATCCATCTTTTAAATGACATTGAAACAAGGCTACTTTAGACACAAAGTCGCCTTCTTTGCTTCACTGCTAATAAGTAAAACTTTTCTGTATGGCACATCCTTCTGCAAACCCAGATATAGATAGGACAAGACCACTATTAAAATATGTGATCCTCTATGTGCCTAGAATAAAGGAAATCAAATAGGCTAAATGGAAAGGAAACATAAAAAACAGACATTGGGCATTAAAGGCATTGTATGAATCTTGCTTCTTATTTAAGTAACACATCTCTGAGATTTCTTAGAATTCTATACCTATGAGAAAACTCTAAGTATTAGAAAGAGAAAACAAGCAATTTCAAAGCACAAAAAACTGTCGTAGGAACAATCTAAGAAGTCTCAAAAATCTGCCTACAGCTTCTGCTCCACTACAGCTTCTGTCCTGATTTATTTACCCATTCTTTCATCATATCAACGTTTCCCTTATGTCTTCTAAGACTTTTTCCTCATCTCCTCTAAAAACTCATCTACAAATGACACTATTCTCTGCTGCCTACGGGACGTGAAATCCCATTAGCATTATTTTTGTGCTGCTTTTTCCTTCCTATGGGAACACAGAATAATAAGGTAATAATCATTATCCTAAGCAAAAAAAAGGCCAAAGGCCAATCTGCATGCTTGCTTTGAATGAGAAGAAATATTTTCAAATACCTTGCTGGAAATTACTTCATTTAAGAATTCTACCTGCCTTGCCTTTATTTCTTCTTTTATATATATTAAAGAAAAACTCATACAGTACCCTCATAGCTCATCGTCCAAAAAAAAAATCAAAAAAGCACTTCATGAGTTGAAATCACAATTGAATAAGGTGAAGGTTAAAATCATGTACAATTGTCCTTACTTCTGACACCAAGAAAATTATAAATGATCCAAGACAAGGCTTCTCCTCACCAAATGCCTACAAATTCTGAGAAACCTCCTCCTATTCTTTTTTGTATTCTTTATAATAACTCAACACACATTCATAGACTAGCCAGATTATAAATATGGTAAACATGGTGCATAATTTAATGCTATTTTATTCTCATCTTATTTATTTATTATTATTTATTCTCATTTTACCCTCCCCACAACTCCCACCGCCTTATACATGAGCTTTGTTTTCCTTCCCATCAATTTTTTTCTTCCCCTCCTTTACTTTCCCCTTTTCTCTCCTTTCCCTTTTCCTTTTCCTATCAGTAAAGGAGAACACTTAATTTTAGATCTCTGGATCCTTGGATTTATTGAAAAGACCTGCATTCATGGTGAAAATGAGAAGTTGTGAGAGGATTACTCAAATTCTTCGTGAATATTGTCTTTTACATTAAATGAAAAACCAAGTGAGGCTGTTTGCTGTCTTAAATTTCCACTCACTCTGCAATTAATAGAAACAAAGACTGGTCTGCTTCAGAACACAGAGGGAACCAATATTAGCTTGTAATTCTCCTGTCTGGCACTCCCATGACAAACCATGACACCAAGCCCTGCTCACAACCACACACTTTCCAAAGCTCTGTGCCAGTCAAGCACACAGAACAAATCCCTGGGAAACTACCTGTAAGAGCAATTTTTAGAAAACTAGTTTTGTAAGGTCAAATTAAATACTCATATTTCTTTTTTTTTTTTTAAGGTTTTTTGAGACACGGTCTCACCTTGTGGTTCAGGCTGGCCCAGAGCTCAAACTCAAACTCACATCACAGCAATCCTCCTGCCTCTGCCTCCTGAGTGCTGGGATTATAGTTGTGAGCCACCATGCCTGGCACTGTGGTATGTGGTACTGGCTGCTGCTGGGGGTGAGTCTCCACGCCCAGTATGGTATGTGGTTACCGGGGATCATACCCGGGTCTTTGCACTTGCAAGACAGGTGCCGGAACCACTGAGCTAACTCCCTGGCCCCAATACTCATATTTCTTCACAGCAGTAAACTAACATGCACTGAAACAACTAGAAATAGCAGTTTCTCCTTATAACCAACAGTTAATAAAAATGATAAGAACTTGGATAATGATCTCAGAATCTATTAGCATTACCTACTGAAGCATCATTCTACTATCAAATTTCAAGAAAATTAACATTATATCACCATTAGGCAACTCCAAAGCAACCAATGCTAGCAGTATCGATGACTAATTATGACCAGGAAGCCTTCTATAGATCCCAGCTGTCATCCTGACAGTTAATTTCCCAAGGACCTACACAGAACCTGACTATCACAACCATAAATTCAGGTAGAAGAGAAAGTTTAACCTGCTTGCAGAGTACAGATGATAGTCCGGGTGAACATCAAACAAGACTGTCAGGATTACTTGGGGTCTCATTAGCCTAACAGGCCAGCAGAGAAAAGTAGGTCCCATCCTCAAAGATTCTGATGGATATAATTAGTCCTAGGAGAAAATTTATAAAGTTAAAGACAGATGGGCTTACATCTGAGTGTTTTTTTTTTTTATCATAATGAGCTTTATACTCTTGAGCAATTTAATTTTCTGAGCCTCAGTCTTCTAATCTATAAAAAGGGAATAGTACTGTTATGAGGATCACAGATAACATGCAGAATTCCCAATGTGTACTACAACTCCTAGAAGTCAGGTTGTATTATTATTATTATTATTATTATTATTATTATTATTATTATTATTATTTTGAGACAAGTTCTCGCTTTTTGTAGTTCAGGCTGGCCCTGAGCTCAGCCTTGAACTCACAGTAATTCTCCTGCCTCTGCCTCCCAAGTGTTGGGATTACAGGCATGAGCCACCACGCCCAGCACTGTGGTATGTGGTACTGATTGCTGGTGGGCATGAGTCTCCACATTTGGCATTGTTGTATGTGGTTACCTGGGATAGAACCCAGCCCCTTGCACTTGCAAGGCAGGTGCTAGAACTACTGAGCTAAATCTTCAGCCCCAAGTCAGGTTATTATAAACAATCACTATACCTCAGGATTCCTCATAGTAAAACAAAGCCAGAGTAAAAGAATAGGCTGTGCAGGCTTCAAGAATTATAAAATGCTTAAAATGTCATGCTGCATAGTAATTACTCCACAAACATTCACAAAGCATCTGAAATTTTGGTATGACATCTTAAAGAGGTAATATATTTTAGAGCCAACTAATGTCCCATTCTGATTTATTTTATCACATATTTTTGTTATCTATTTAATTCAACACAAAATAGTAAGTGACTTATTATATGACCATATTTTTCAACTATAACACAGGAAAGCCCTTTCATACTTAATTAACAGTACAGCATTACTTGTTTGTAAATGAAGCCCAAAATTAGTGGTTTATTATATAGTTGTGTTTCTTTTCATTTTTCTGAGCAGCATATGAAATTATACTGTAGGCGAATCGGAGTAGATATAAACTGGACATGTCACCAAAATACTATTAAACTGTCATGGTCTGATAGTTCTCAATATCCTCCTATCTGTATGGTATCCTTCCACCAAATGCCACCAACGTACAATGTAACTGCAAAAATTAAATACAAAAATAAAGAAAAATATACAAATGTGGAAAAAATATTTTCAATTGAGTCCATTGATCTGAATTAGAAACTAGCATTTTATACACATATAAAAGAGTTCAGTTGAAGAATCTCAAGGAAAAAGACAAAAAGACAGGTACACAGGATCTATTATGTCTTGTCTTCCATTTCATGCTATATGCTTACATAAAGTTCCAGCCCTATTACTAAAAATGAAATTAAGAATTCATGAGAATAGAGAGCATTTCTGATACAGAGAGTATGAGCACTCAGACTCACGGACAACAAAGCAAAGAGACAGAATGCAATTACTTGCATTTTTAGTCTTCATGGTCCTGATATCGGAAAGGATAAAGGAGGCACTGGAAACAGAGCCGGAAGGCACCACCCCAAATGTTTCAAATTACCATTCTGAACATTCATTAGCAACAGAAATATGCTATGCTGAGCAGTTTTTGGTAGATATCAATCAAAAGCACATTTTCTCACAAATGAACACCGGAAAAAATCAACATTGGCATCTTTGTTCTTCCTGATTCTTTTCTCTACAAAAATATTGCTATAAATTACTATGTATTTTCATAATGGACTACTGTCTTTGGTCTCTGTGGTCTTTGTTGCTTAAAGTGCTCTTAATGTACAGTCAATATACATGCAAAGTTTGCACTAAGTATGTGCAGCTCAAAGGATTTCAAAATATCTCTCTAGAAGCTATCCTTTCTCCTCAGAATTCCCATAGGAGTTTCCTGGAGGCTGATCTTCAACAGAGCATAACAATCTCCTCTTGGAAATGGATTTCCCATAGAAATAGGTGACATCAAAAGAAAACTTCCTAACACGACAGCATCTCTCTGATTTCACTGAACCATGATGTGGAGAACAAAAGCAACCTATTCACAGATACTGGAAATATTACATCAGGTATTAAAGATGGCTTTAACCCTCCCCTTCTTTGTTTCCTTGGCTGGTTCTCATGGTGTCATTCTTTGCATTTTGCTGCATTCATTCCAAAAGTCCTTGGGCTTCTCTTTTGTAATTTCTGCTAAATCTAATGGATTTGGTTGTTGTACAACTTTCTCATGCCCCACTCAGCATCTGATACGAGTAACTCTTTAAAACGTCTTCAGTTCCATTTCACATGCACTTCTCAGTGAATCTGAGGCTGTCTTCCTATCTCTTTAGAGGCAGCTGCCCACAGGCATTAGCCACCTCTCAACCCAGGCCACACACTCATTCTCTCCTCCACAGTATAATTAGGACATCAATTACTATTTATCGGCTGATGACCACCAACCATGTCTCCAGCTTATATCTTCCGCAGTCCCGGATACCTAAAGTGGCCAATGTCTGCAAATAGAAAACACTTTATCAAATTCAACAGGGAACACTGCACACAGGGAGCTCACTTTTATCTATGTCTTAAAAGTGTCTCCCTAAAGAAAAAGCTTATGACTGCAGAGATAAATCATCTAACAAGTCAAATTAGTCTTTCCCTAATCTAAATATGTCTTCAAGTTCTGGATTGTGTTTCTATTGTCTCTAAGTTTCTCATATTTATACATACACACATACATTATTATCTAGGTATATGAAAACACATGCAGAAATTGTCTCAGGCCTTGACGGTCTTTGTGACTTCAAGAAATCCAGAAAATTAACTTAATTATGGATTTCCTAAGTTGTCTGAATCATTATATTTACTGTGTCCCAATACACGTAGTCCATGGGTAATCTGTTCGTAAGAAAAGATTATAACAGTCATAGTTATTATCTCCCTCAAAATGATACTACCCATCAAAGAAATCAGGTCACTTTCAAGGACATAGTCATTACAACATTCTAAACTAATATAAGGAAAGGTGAGAGAATGTTTCCTACTAACCATTCTTGAGAAAAAAGCTAAGTGAGTTGAAAATGACTATTAACAGGTCAAATCTGAATTTGCAAGTAAGAGCAACATTGGAGAAGTGAGCCAGAAAACAAAGTAGCAAGGTGCAGTGGCAGGTTAGCACCATGTCAGGTTCACGTGGAAGATGCAGGGTTGGTTCAGAGGATCACTACAGGCTCATCTTGTTAGATTGCTGCACCAATCTGGGGCACTCCATTTGAACCTGTCAAGAAATGGGGGTAAGAAGTCAAGCTGATGAGAGCTGTCTATGATGTAGGAGAAAAGGTGAAAATAATATATGTTTAGTTTATAAACAAAAGGAAGTTAGAGCAAGGACTGAGTCTACAAAGACAATATTCACTTTCTCAAAATGAATTCATCCCAATGTAATAATGATATATACTGTTAAAGTATAATGTGTGTGTGTTCCCCAAGTGATCATGCATTTAAACTGTTGTGGCATAAAATAGATACTTTCCAAGATGTTTGGGTATATAAAAGCATATATGAAAGGACAACATCAAAAACTAGTGGAGGTTAGCATCCTCTGTTAAAAGTCTATACACCAGAAGACACTTTTCAGAGGAAGAAGTAAAAGCAGCTAAGAAGCATATGAAAAAATGTTCAACATCACTGATCATTCAAGAGATTCAGATGAAAGCAACACTGAGATTTCATCTCACTCCATAAAGAATGGCTGCTATCTCAAAATTAGCCAGCAACAAATGCTAGAAGGGCTGCGGAGAAAATGAACCCTCCTCCACTGCTGGTGAGAATGTAGACTTGAGCAACCACCATGGAGATAAGTGTGAAGATTCCTCAAAAAACTAGGATTAGAGGTCCTACTTGACTCTGCTATTTCTCTGCTAGGTATATACACAAAAGAATCAGAAGAATTATCACAGCAACATATGTGCACCCATGTTAATAGCAGCTCAGTTTGTGATGGCTAAATCTGGAAAACAACCCAAATGCCCATCAGCTGGAGATTGGTTAGAGGAGATGTGATTCTTCTATAAAATGGAGTATTACTCTGCCATAAAAATGTTACAGTTGAGTCATTTATATTCAAATGGATGTACCTTGAGGACATACTCATAAGGGAAATAAATAGTTTACAGATGTGTAAATATCATATCTTTTCTTTGGTATGAGAAAATGAAGATGTAAATTATTTCTAGAATATATAATAGATATTGTGAAACAGAAAATAGTCAAAAGGAAATAGGGTGTAAGGGGTAAGTAAAGAGGGGAAAATATTGTGATGATAAAAAAAGGAAACAAAGCTTATGTATATAAGGGGTGGCAGGTTATAGGATGGATAGAGGAATGGAAAAAAAAAGAATTAAGTTGTGTCATGCACTGGTATAAATTCTCAATGTTGAATGCACTCATGATGTGTATATATAATGTACCCATAAAGATTCAAAGTTTTTTTAAAAGTTCTGTTGACCAGCAAAAAAATTCTCCTCCAAAGGTTGGAATGCCACATCGTGGACATGGCAAATCAGCATTCAGAGAGAAGCTCCCAGAAAACGATGTAACAGAGAACAGACACTACACAAAAGAGATAATTAAGCTTCTCTGGCACAAGAATCAAGAACCATACTATATGAAATCGAAAACAGAACAATATAAGGAGAAAATTTTATATTAATCTTCACCTATTATCTTGTTTTGAGGTACAGGGAAGGAAAGAAGTAAATATATTCCATTCATAATAACTCATAAACAGACAGAGGAAAGACATTTTCATGGGTTTTTTGTTTTGTTTTGTTTTGTTTTTTTAGGTTTTTTGAGACAGGGTCTCGCTTTGTGGTTCAGGCTGGCCCTGAACTCAGCCTCAAACTCACAGCTCAAACTCAGCCACAATCCTCCTGCCTCTGCCTCCCGAGTGCTGGGATTACAGGCGTGAGCCACCATGCCCAGCACTATGGTATGTGGTACTGGTTGCTGCTGGGTGTGAGTCTCCACACCCAGTATTGTTATGTGGTTACCGGGGAATCGAACCCGGGCCCTTGCGCTTGCAAGACAGGCGCCGGAACCACTGAGCTAACTCCCCGGCCCCATTTTCATGTTTTTGAACTACTAATTATGTGTCACCTGGCATGTCAAGACATAAGCATATAATGTTTAAATGTAATGCACAGGAAAAAACATTGGACCATTTGCTAAAAGTTATAGAGATAAGTACTGGCAAGAAAAACTTACTCTAAATGTACTTATGTATTAAAAAAAATTAAAATATGATAAGAAATTATTCTAATATTAAAAATTGCCTTTTAAAAAAAATCACCACGCAGAATCATAGAATGAGGAATTTAAAGAACTTAACCTTTCTGCTTGACCCATAGTAAAATTGAATTATATCTTCCCTAACCTGATTCCTCCATGAAATCTATTCTGTTTAGGAGGAAGGTCAAGTACCAAGTGAGAATGATTTAGCACTGTTCTTCAAATCCAATTCTATAATCACACTCTTGTCTCAAAATACCAGCTGGACATCGAAGATGAAAAGAAAAAAAGGCAGAAAAATGCAGTCACACTCTTAAGAACTTTATAAAGCTAAAATACAACCATTTCAAATTCTGTCATTCTTGAGAACAAACAGAATTTTTATTCATCAAATACTAAGCAAACAGTCTATTGCTAGCTCTTCTGTTTTGTAGCATCTCACCTTTTCACCCAGAGCAGCAGAGCCCACTGCTATCTCCCCCTTTCTCTAAAGAACTTGACTTCTTTCAAACACTACAGGGCTTACATTAAATTCCCTTTCTGCCATGCATAGTAGTCATTCAACTATAGAGAAAGTAAAATACCACAACCCATGGTATTACTGAAAATACTGCCAAAATAGTCAGGGCTAAAATAGCCCAGTAAATGACACAGCAGCTGTATGTTTATAATACTAACCTAACAGCATCATATAATGGGAAAACAAATCTTTTAGAACTTTATTACTACTACTACTACTACTACTACTATTATTATTATTATTATTATTATTATTATTACTTTCATAATGATGCATCAGGGAATTTTGAAGAGGAAGACAAGACATTGGTTTTGTTTGTTTGTTTATTTTTTGACACAGCGTCTCACTTTTGTAGTTCAGGCTGGCCCTGAGCTCAGCCTGGAACTCTCAGCAATCTTCCTGCCTCTGCCTCCCAAGTGCTGGGATCGCAGGCATGAGTCACCACACCTGGAACTGTGGTATATGGATCTAACTGTTCATGGGCATGAGCCTCCACGCCCAGCATTGTTGTATGTGGATGCCAGGATAGAACCCAGGCCCTTGCACTTGCAATGCAGGCATCAGAACCACTGAGCTAAATCCCTGGCCCAGAGGACATTGTTTAAGTAGATGCCCTAAAACAAAACTGAACTTAGGTCACATTATTTTACAATTCTTTTAGAGTTAAAGAAATTGTCCCCTCAGTTCTCTTTCCTAAAGTATTTCAGTGGCATCTCACAGATTAACATTTTTCTTCATGGATAAATTAAGGTTTAAAAAGTATTCTTGGATAGAGAAACACCTGTCATATGCTCTACTTTTTACCACTGTCATTACAAAAGAAATAAAGGAAAGTTTGTTTTGTGTTTGAGAAATCTACAACCAATAAAAGCAAGCAAAGAGAAAATATACAACTAAGATTATGTCAAACAAAAAAAAAGCCTTCTCACAGCAGAAAAAAGAAATAACTTGCAAAATGGAAGAAAATATCTGTATATCACACTGATAGTTAATATTTTTAAATATAAGAAATTTAAAAAGTTAATGTCAAGCAAATGAATGATACTTTTTTTAAATGGACATCGGATCTTAGTAGGCATTTCTCAAAAGAAGATATATGAATGGCCATGAAGTATATGAAAAAAATGCTCAAGATCACTAAGCATCTGGGAAATAGAAATTTAAATTAAAACCTCAATGGTTTAAGACTCACTTCAATTAGAATGGCAATTATCAAAAAGACTAAAGATAACAAGTGTCAGTGGATGTGGAGTGAATAGAACAACTGCACTCTGATGGGCAGAATGTAAATTAGTACAACTACTATGGAAAATATTCTAGAGGTTTCTTTAAAAAATTAAAACAGAATTATCACGTGATCCACAATTTCCACTGACAAAGAAAATGAATCAGTATTTCAAAGAGATAACGTGCACTCCAGTGTTCCGTGCAGCATTATTCACAACAGAGGAGACAGGAAATAAACTTAAGTGTCCATCAACAGCAAAAGAGATAAAAAATGCAGGCAGTACACAGACCAAATGGACTACTAGGCAACCTTAAAAAAGAAGGAAATCTTGTCATTTGAGACAACATAATGGACCGGCCTGGAGGAAATTATGCTAAGTTAAAAGGTTAGGCAAAGATAAATTCCATCTGATCTCACTTACATGCACAAGCAAATAAAAGGTCCAACTCATTGAAATAGAGTGAAATGGTGGCTACCAGAAGCCTAAAGGTTGAAAGTTTATTAACCAAGGGATGCAAAACTTCAGACAGGAAGATAGAATAAATTCATTAGATCCATTGTACAACATGGTAACTATAGTTAAGAACAGTGTCATAGGGGCCGGGGAGTTAGCTCAGTGGTTCTGGCGCCTGTCTTGCAAGCGCAAGGGCCTGGATTCGATTCCCCGGTAACCACATACCATACTGGACGTGGAGACTCATGCCCAGCAGCAACCAGTACCACATACCACAGTGCCGGGCATGGTGGCTCACACCTGTAATCCCAGCACTCGGGAGGCAGAGGCAGGAGGATTGCTGTGATGTGAGTTGGAGGCTGAGCTCAGGGCCAGCCTGAACCACAAAGCGAAACCCTGTCTCAAAAAACCTAAAAAAAAACAAAAAAAACAAAAAAAACAAAAAACAGTGTCATAATCTTAAAAATTATTTCTGGTGTTTTTAATCATAAAAAAATTTAAGTGGGTAATGCATATGAATAATTAGGTCCATTTGACCAATCTGTAAGGTACCTATATTATAAAACACACATATATACAATTTCATCAACTTAAAAATTAATAAGAAATCAATAATCAATAATCAAATTGTGGTAATCAGACACCTTGAAGCCAAAAATCTAAACAACAGAACAAAATAACAAAATGTAATTTGCTGTCAACCAGTACTTTCATTTATGAGTTACATGATCAAGTGGTAGTCTGAATTCAGAGGAACAAGACATCTTTGAGTTTAGCAAATTGGAATGAGCCTTGAAATAAAATTAAAAGTTCCGGTTGCTCTAAGGAGAGGAAAAAACCCACAAAACAGCTGGAAGAAAGGCAGAGAAGTCCATGTCCGATTTCAGAGGCAAAGAATAAACACAAGTGGGTTGAGTCTGCTCTCCTAAAAACGGATCAAAGTAAGTTCAAGTTTACATATAATGCTCTTGATATCAGTGAGGCTGTCTAACACTATTCCTTTCCATTCCACTGGCAACTGCAATTCTGCCTGTGTCTTTAATCACTATGGCAGATACAGCTGATTGACTAACGCAACAGCCATTCCTAACCTCCACTCAGTTGTTGCCTCTCACAGCAAAGGCTAATGAGCTCCTGGCCTATTTTCCCAGATTTCTTCACAGATAGAAATGTTCACATTCCCCCTGCTAGCTGATGAATCCTTAAAGAGAAGGCTTCTAGAAAAAAATAAGAGACGTCGAAGCCAGAAGCTGTCTTGCGGACATGTTCCCTTTTTTACCTTAGACATGTATATGATATTCGGACCTCAAAGAGCCATCTTGTGATGAAGAGATGACAAGGCAAAATATGAAAGCCTACATAGCAAAGACAGAGAGAAAAGCCATAGTGCTGTAGGGCGACAACACTAAGATAATGGTCCAACTCTAACTCCAGATTCCTCTTATTAGAATAGCAAATAATGCATACACTTTTAAATTTGTTCACCACTAGTTAACACTATTGTTAAGTTTAACCAACTGTACCCCTAATTTATCTGCCTATCCCAACCCTCCCTGACCCCAGACTTCCAGAGAGGTTATGTTATTTTCAACTACTCCACTATCAGGGTGTAATAAACTAGTTCAGGGCACTGACTGGAGTCCTTCTGGCAACTATAGCTACAATCTCAGCAGGAAAGTCAGCCTTCTTAATTTGCCTTATATCATATATGAGGTGTGATAAAAATATAGTGAGTGCATACATTTTAAAAAATCATTGCCATTAATCCCCTTCAAAACAGTCCTAATTTGAAACACATCTCATTTACTATTGCCATATTCTGAAGAAGTTCTTGATGTCTTTCACAAGCAGCAACGTTTACTGTATTTTTTTTTTCACATCTCATATACATATTCATGAAAAAGGACTTCCAGAACCAAAAAACATGGCAAGAATGGTGGGATAGATGTGTTAGAAGCAAAGAGATATATTTTGAGGGGAATGAATGGTAATGTGTAATTTTTTTTAAAAAATTAAACATCACTGTATATGTTGCTCACACTCATAAGGTATTAAACTTAGGTTCTCATCATCTACTCTTGCCCTGAACAGAAAACTTGTCTGTGAAGATAAGCCAACCCAGAGCTCAATTCCTTGGTGCCAGCTGTCTCTGGGGCCATCTACACTTGTGGCTTTCTACAGCTTAGTGAGTTGACCATTCTTGGAACTCCAAACTGCATTGTTTGCCTAAATTAATTTTGAGTTAGGTTTCCTTAATTTATAATCTCTGCAAAATACAACGTATGTATTTCATATTGATTTCCTACAGGAAAGCTTTTCTATGAATTTTTAAAATTAATATGAGGGAGTAAATATTAACTTTCCAGAATGTTAAAGTACAAGACAAAGTTATTTTCTCTTATACAGAGAGTAAGAATATTATCCTTATCCTGGATTCAAATCTCAGCTCTATCAGTTAGTAGTTATGTGAGACTGAGTGTGGTATTTAGCTTCCCTGCAACTCGGTGTACATGTCTATAAAATAGGAGTGTAAACTGTAGTTAATTCACAAGGTATTTGAAAATTAAATAAATCAACAAAGAATACAGAACAATGTAAAGTAGTAAGTACTTTATAAATATGAGTGAACATACTGGGGCTTTTACCAATATCCTGAAAATAATGAGACACCTGATTCGTGAAAAACAATAAGGGAATTTTCAGCTATAGGTCTAAGAAGAAAATTAATCTTTTAAATATATATTGTGTACATAGTATTTTTCATAGTGCTTAAAATACTGTCTAATATTAACAGGTAAAACAAACCTATTAACAAGCTATAACTACTCTGGAGGCAAGAAAACCAAAGTTTAAGGAAAATTAAATAATATCTCCATGGTGGTATAACTAGAATTTGAACTTATAAGAATTCCAACAACTATAGGAATAAGAATATATGCAATAGAGACTGGCTCTGTATAGTTGAGTAGAATGTTTACAACTGACTCATTTCTAACCCAAGAATTGAGGGCTAAAATCATATTTTAAGGCAAAATTAAATATGGACAATCTTTATATTTCCAGCAGTTGGATCACAAAATTTTGAAGTCACAAAATCTAAGAATTGATTTCTCTAATTTTTCTTTGAATTTTATAGTTTTGGTGGCATCACAAAAGGTGCGGGAGGCACCATGGCAGAGGGACACATTCCTGAGCCTGTGCTCTTTTGACCTGTCTCGGCTGCACAGGTGCGGCAGGTGTGGTACGACTGTCCCGTCCCTGTGGTCTGAGGCCTCCATCTGAGGGACATGTTCACTGCTCTGGATAAGATTGTTTATCTCTTTCCCTCTTCAAAAAAGAAAAACAATTGAATCAAGACCACACAGAGAAAATTTTTTTAAGGGACAAATACTCTAATATTTCCATTTCTTCAGAAGAATCAATTATTTGCTGCTTAACTTTTGGACATGCTGCCTTTGTTCAACTCTACATTGGAATACCTTTTAAGACACTACTTAAATGTTGCAAATGGGACACAAAACTCTACAAATCATACCAGTAGAGAAATTTAGGGGCAAAAAGGACAGAGGAGAGGGGCTGGGGATTTAGCTCAGTGGTTCCAGCATCTGCCTTGCAAGTGCAAAGGCACAGGTTCAATCTCCCATAACCAAACACAACAATGCTGGACATAGAGACTCATGCCCACCAGAAATCAGAACCACATACCACCAT
Organism: Petromus typicus; assembly: GCA_004026965.1. Lineage (NCBI taxonomy): Eukaryota > Metazoa > Chordata > Mammalia > Rodentia > Petromuridae > Petromus > Petromus typicus. Next base: position 33,615 of record PVIR01003957.1, on the reverse strand, counting down.
TCTGAGCCTGGTGGCTCATGCCTGTAATCCCAGCACTCAGGAAGCAGAGGCAGGAGGATTGTTGTGAGTTTGAGGCTGAGCTCCGGGCCAGCCTGAACTACAAAAAGCAAGACCCTGTCTCAAAAACAAACAAAACAGATAGAGGAGGAATTAAAAACTCTGAAGGCAGGAATCTGCATGACATTATGAAATCAGCACACCAAAATGAAGTGTCTCATCAGTGGAAAATCTTTCAAAGAGGATTTGTATTCCAGACTTCTGATGGATTAGGACTCAAGAAATATACACCTGTGGAAGATGAGGGTAGAACACAGTATAGGAGAAAGGGAAAAAACCTTTACAGGGAAAGCCACACGATTGTTAAACCACCTCTCTGTTCTACACGGAGTCTCCCTGTGCTGTCCCTACCTGACCATACACCAGCACTCACCCAGTGTCATCTTTGCTGGCCAGCCTTCCCTACTGGGGCTCATGTATATTCCTCACAGGACACCTCCCGCGGCTTTTATTCCAGCAAATCGTGGGTGCAGCTCTCCATTTAACTGCATCTTTTATTTATCTCAATATTTCCAACACAAAAAACTCTCACATTGACCATCACTATACAAACAGTTAGTTCTCAGTTATCTGTTTTGGGCTTGCATCTCACTTTGAAATTTGATTGTTTGTTGCAAAATGGAAAATGTGGATGAAAAAGAATTTAATATCTCATCAAATTTACATACTCAATACTATTAAATCCTAATTCTTAAAAACAATATAATATATTTCCAGTGAGGAGAGGGAAGGAGCTGATTCAGTTGAAGTGAAGAGGCTAGTTTTTAAAGATGTCAACAGATAATATCTAAGTCAAAAATAAATTAAGAAATAATGGTATAAGCCTGTTTTTCTTTAAAATATAAAGCTAAAGCCCAGGACAAACAGCTCCCAAAGTTGAACGTGGTTATCTCCAGACAGTGGGAAGTGAGCTGAACACCACACAAAAGACTCACTCACTATCGTTACCATAGATCTTACAGAAATCCCTCATTTTTGTTTTGCTGTTATGAGACAGGCTGGCCCTGACCCACCCCCATATCTTCAAATATACATATCTTTGAAAGAGTGTGTTTCCTCATTTGGTGGTTAATTCTACAGGCAGCTTTGATTTTACACTCTATTCTTTCTAAAATTGTTCAATGTCCACATAGCTAAATCATATTCAGAAGTCAGTATGATTAACTACAATGCATACTTTAAACAAGTTGGAGAAAATCTAGACTTAAGTGCTATCAACCAGGCAATGACACATCAGTCTACAAAGTATTTCCCAAATGGATTCTTTCACACAAAGATCCTCTTATATCTCTAAAATTACTCAATTGATTTTTAAATGTGATTTACATAGACCTTTACAGCAATATATTCATTGAATACAGAAAAGGAGGGCTGTATTCAATCTTCAATTTCCATACTATCACACTGAGGTTGATACAATTACATGAGATTGCTACTTTAAAAAAAAAAAAACTTTTAACTGTCACTGGTTGTATTTGAATCAACATATCCTTCTCCTCAAAAATAAAGAAATAAAAATAAAAATAAATTTAAATGAGGCTATAACGCATTATTATATAGTGTTAAGCTTACAAGTTAAAATGAGTACTTTGTAAGTCATTTTCTCATCTTTAGAATAGCTCAGAAAACCACAATCACAAACATTATTAGAAGTGTGATCAACCCCACAGAGAATTCCCTGGAATAAATAGCTTTAGTGAAGCTAGCTGTTAAAACTACACTGTCAACATCTAGCTGCCTGTTTTCCTTCCTATCTAGAAAGATTTTCCTCAGATTATGCTTTGTTTGATAACTTCCACAGGCCTAGATATTCTGGAGCTGTTCAAAAGCATTCAAATTTGTTTTTCACTAAATCACAGAGACTTTGGCCTCCTGTGTTTAACACATCATAAGGTCTTAAGTTATGTTTTTTCCCTTGCAAAGAAACAAAGATCTAGAAGTTTTTACACATTCACAAGCTTTCCCATCACTATTTCCATAGAGTTAGACAGATGTATAAAACTACTGAAAATCTTATATACTGCTGCATCATGCACACTACATAGAAAGCTCTCAAAAACAGAGTCTGAATGGTATTATTTCTATATTTTTAAAAGGGGACATTATGTAATATTTAATCTAGTTTTCAGAAAATCACTTTCAACCTCAAATAATGATTAAAATAATTAGAGTGGCTAAAATAAAATTTTATCAGATAATGCTGGTATGCTTAGAACAATTATGTATTCATTTCTATTATACCCATGGTTCTATTCAGCTGTTATAACTCTAAATTAACTTTACATCAGTTAATAATGAGAACTAAGACACATATTTTTAGTAAAGATTTTTTTTAATCAACACATATATACTACATTAATGTTGCCTTCTTCCTTTAAAAGCTTTATCTGAGTGTTCTAGAGTATATCATATTGAAAGTTTAAAGTTTCTAAAATCAATTTCCTAAGCAGAGATGAAAGTGAATACAATAGCTATGAATAATACATCAATACTTCAATCAGGCAATGATTCCAAATTTCCATCCTGAACTTTAAGGTATATTTGTCATAAATGAATGAATTTGAGGTAAAAGAACCTACAATATTTGATCTTCACTGCACTCATGAGAAAGCAGGACAGTGTAATCAATGTCAGAGGGATTTCAGAAACGAAACATCTCACTGGGAAGAAGGGGCCCAGGAGAGCATCAAGAATGGGAGAAAATGCTACTTGGAATTAATTCCTTCCTCTTTATTTGAAAGCAGAGAGCCAAGAGTACTCCTCAATTAGAAAACAACTTCCAGGCAGCATTGCTCAATCTGGAAAATGGGAAAATTTGGCTGTGCAAGGACAATGTGGACAGCCTCAGGCAAAGGTCCACAAGCAACAGAACTTTCCTGGAGCCTCCACACGAAACACATCAGGCCCACCCTCCAAAAGTGCAAACACCCAGAACAAGATTGATTTGGTGACAGGAAACACATCCATATGATTTCTCATGATAGTTTAATGTAGAGAAATCATTGATAGTCAAACAAACGGCCAAAGGTATTTGATAAAATATAACATCCATTCTGCCATAAAAAATGATAAGTTTGAATCATTTCTACTTAAATGGACATACCTTGAGGATATCCTCATAAGTGAAATAAATAGGTCACAGATAGATACATATCGCATCTTTTCTCTGGTATGAGAAAATGAAGATGTAAATGAGTCCTAGCATTGTATGTTATATATTGTGAAATAGAAAATGCTCAA
>PVIR01003957.1:12639-30218 GCA_004026965.1 Petromus typicus | reverse complement strand
TGGGGCTATGGGAAAAAATGAGAATTAAGTTGTGTCTTATACTGGTACAAATCCCCATTATGGAGTGCAATCATGATGTGTATATTTAATGTACCAATAAAGATAATAAAAAAAAATATATAACATCCATTCTAATTAAATTTTTTTTCAAAACTGGAAAAGTGGATACCCCTAAAATATACTATCCTTAAAGGTGAGAAAGTAGAAAAAAAAATTCAATTGAAAGAAAGATTAAAAACTCAAGGATAAAAGTTAGAAGCTATGCTAACTCAGAATTTGGAAGTTAAAGAAATGACAAATATCTTTCAGAGACTATCTGGCAACATATCAAAAATCCTTAAAACATTTAAAAATGCTCAGAACCTTTCCTAACCAGCTCCCTTGCTAGGTCTTTACCTTCTGAGGCAATCAGGTGTATGCAAGAATGCACAGGTATTTGCTGAAAAAAGGCCAAAACACTGAACAAAGCATCTGATAAAGTCATACATATGTATGCCCATACATTATGATCCAACTATCTGTTAAAATACTATGTATCATTTAAAATGTTACCCAAACAACATAAGGATATGAGTAAATGATGGTTGCATTTTTAAGTGAAATAAGCTGTATAGAAATATGCTCTTTATTAAAATTGTCTACTTACATAACACAAAAACAATGTATCTAAAGTTTTAACAGTGATACGTAAAATTTTTCTTTATACTTTTATATTTTTCATTTTTTTTCTAAAATAAATAGCTATTCCTCATGAATTCTAAACTGACATGACACATAAAGGGTCTCTTCTCAGCCCAAAGGTCTTAAAGAAGTTGTCAAAATAAGACTGCATACAAGCAACAGCAATGAAAATACAAGACAAGACAGAAAACGGTAGTGCACATGACACTATGCTTGGAATTCTTGGTTACTCAGGATAGGAATAAATGGAGTACAACCAAATACAAGAGACTATACAATGCTCATGTTACCAGCAAATGGATCCTGCCAAATGTCTATTAAAACAGGTTGTGACAGCTGTTCCGGTTTAACTCAACAACTCCCAAAACATAATATGAAGAATGCCCTGTCAGAGCATGCTCTAGCATATTGTCCTGGCTGGTTCCTACCTCACTACTTCTGAGCGCACTTGCTGCGAACAAGATCTGTGAAGCGAAAAGCTCAGCACAGAAGCCCAAAGTGCTCTGTGGCCTGTTCTCCAGAATGCAGGCCGTGGAGCTCTGCTGCCCAGGGCCGAGTGGGGAGCAGCTCTGAGGACAGCTGCACATGGCATGAGTCCAGATGACACTCTGGTCACAGTTCAGAAACAAAGCAAGAAAGTTCAAGCCAACATGCAGCAGATTACGTTGTGTGTCAGAACTCTTCAGACATCATGTATCACCTCTGAAAGGAGAGGAAGATGCATCCAGCAGCTGCCTGTAAGTACGTACAGAGGGTTACCCGGCCAGGGGATATGTAAGAAAGCTTACACTGCTAGACAACACTGTGCAGTCAAGAATGAAATCTATCAAAGACATTTTAAACAGAAGTGGAAACTGCCCCCAAATAGTTCTTGTTCATAAACAGGTAGAGGTGCTCAGAAACATTCCACAGAATGCTATGAAGACTTTTGAGTTTAAAATGAATGTATTAACTAAGAAAAAAGTCTTGTAGTGTAAAACTCTTTAGACCTAGTTTACTATTTGCTCATGACCCACACTTATCTAAAGATAGATTTCAACCTCTTTAGGTTAAAAATCTGGAGCAAAACATAGTGAAAATGCTTTCAAACAAATAAGTTATTTATCTATGAAATGTCAAAAATCATGTGGCCATTTGTACACAAAATTTTCAAAAGCAAGTAATCCACAACTTTCATAAATAGACATTTTTCTGTACATTACTAAATGTTAAAACTGACATATGCATCTAAAATCAGAATGCTTTGTGCCACACAGTGATATAGCATAGTGTCCCTCACTCCCACTGTCATTACTGGCTGGACAGTTCTTTGCAGTTCAGGTTATCCTGCATGTAATCTAATACTGAACTGCTTCACCAGCCTCTCCCACTGAGTGTCAACTCTAGTCTCTCTTGCTAAAAGTGTGACAGTCAAACATGAACCCTCTGGGGCTGGTTCTGGCCCCTGCACAAGGACCTGGGTTTGATCTCCAGCAACCACATGTAACAATGGTGGATGTGGAGACTCATGCCCACCAGCAATCAGCACCACATACTACAATGCCGGGCGTGGTGCAAATGCCTGTAATCCCAGCACTTGAGAGGCAGAGGCAGGAGGACTGCTGAGTTCAAGGCTCGCCTAGGGTACATGGTGAGCTCAGGGCCAGCCTAAACTACAAAAGAGAGACCCTGTCTCAAAACAAAACAACAAAATGACCCCTCGGGGTATGAAAACATGTTCCTCGATTTGGGAAGCATATACCCAGTGGCATTTTGACCACTAGATGGGCTATCTCTATGTCTAGAGAATTCAACCATTAGGAACCTTCTAAAAGACCAATCAGTTGCTTAGAATTGAATCTGAAAAGAATAACAATATGCTTTTTAGTTGTCTGCTGTTGATTTAACCTAATTTGAATAAAATTTAAAATTTACCAGAGGGTGTTTTGAAGAATGAATCTTTTATAGCAAAAATAAAACTATCTCATAAATTTTACAAAAAGTTTCAGTCATTCTTTTGTTTTCCCATAGTTGTTTAAGAGAAAAGCAGGCAAATGATAAAAGTAAAAGTATACAACGTACTTGCCAACAAAGACCATTCCATAATTAGCATATTGAAATGAATGTATATATGCATGAAATCAGTAAAGTCAGTGTTGGATGCAACAAGAAAGTGTACCTTGGAGTAAATAATCAGAAAGTATGAATAAAGGGGTTTCTGTCATAACTACCTAATCATTGTACAGAAACATGTTTAGATCTTATTTCTTTGCTCATTTCTACTTATATCTAACAGTTATAAGATCTAGTTTTAGACATTTCTACTTCAATCTAACAGGTATAAGACCTAGTTTTACAAAATTTTAAATAATTTTTAATAATATCTTTTCTCATCTTCATCATGAGCATTGTATAGTCTCATGTACATCATGTGTAACTATAGGGTTCCACACTCCTTCCAGACTCAACTCTACCATCTCAAACGGCCACCCTAGAACTGCTTTAGTAATTTCACATGATCCAAGCTAACACAGAGTGGGAATACTGGTCATAAAAAAACTCTTGAGAGTTTTAAATGAAGGCACAATAGCAAAGAATACGAAATATACCAAGTACAAAGTAAATAGACAACACAAAATTTTATAATGACTGTGTTTCTACGACCCTTTTCTCTGCACAGATTTAAATTTCTCACACATCAGAGTCTTTTGCATTCTATTTTTTTATTTTTATTTATTTTTTTTTAAGGTTTTTTGAGACAGGTTCTCGCTTTGTGGTTCAGGCTGGCCCTGAGCTCAGCCTCAAACTCACATCACAGCAATCCTCCTGCCTCTGCCTCCCGAGTGCTGGGATTACAGGCGTGAGCCACCACGCCTGGCACTGTGGTATGTGGTACTGGTTGCTGCTGGGGTGAGTCTCCATGCCCAGTATTGTTATGTGGATACTGGGGATCGAACCCGGGTCCTTGCGTTTGCAAGACAGGTGCCGGAACCACTGAGCTAGATCCTGGGCCCTCTTTTGCATTCTAATATCAACACCTAGAACAGTGCAAGACCCTTAGTTAATGTTAATAAATGTTTGTTAGTAATAGGATCCCTGATGTTGAGTTAAGAGACTTACAATCACACTTAAGATTTCCAGGAAGTCAAGGGAATTTGTACAAAGAAGGTAGACCATATGATTAGCAATATTCAAATATCTAGCAAGGAACGTGGACTATTTTTATGCTGTGCGTGAAGCACTTGTGAAGAGGACAAGAGGAGGCTGGCTAGGCCCTTCAGCTCTAAAAAAAAAAAATGATTGGCCTGAAGGAGCAAAAGCCATCCCATCCCCGGGCCAGTGCATCTTCTCGGAAGCCTGTATTTAGGGGCAGAACACAGGTAGATCTCAGTCCCACTTACCAAGGATAAAGAGCTTGGACAGCACACAGCTAACCAAAGTGGATGTGAGTGGGCTCCTTAAGAGGCAGTAGAGGATTTCCCTGCTGAAACAGGTTCTCAGGACTTGATTTTCCTTGGGGAAGTGACCACCATAAACAAAGTGTTTTCCTCATTCCTCTAGGCAGCTACTCAAATACCCCAAATTAGCAAATAGTATGTCACAAGGCTTGAACCTCAGCTCTCTGTGCTGCTTAACTAGACCTTAAGCAAGTTAAATTTAACTTCTTTGTACTCTAGTCCCCCCAGTTCAAAATGGCGAGGCTACCTCTCTCCTGCAGCTGTAAGAAGTAGGTTCCATAATCACGCGTGAAGCTCTTCCTGCAGCGCGAGTGCCAGGCAACACTCATCAAAAGAACCAGGCACTGCCTGAAGATGTGTATAATTCCAAAATTGAGTACCGAACCCCAAAATGGCCATTGTGGGGAGGAAAGGTATATTGTTACTTTTAATGACCAATTATTTTATTAAGGATCAGAAATTAATACTACCTTTTTAGCTAGTCAAATATCAGTATCAGGGTATCTCTAAGAAGCAGAGAAGAAAAGAAAGAAAGAAAGAAAGAAAGAAAGAAAGAAAGAAAGAAAGAAAGAAAGAAAGAAAGAAAGAAAGAAAGAAAGAAAGAAAGAAAGAAAGGAAGGAAGGAAGGGAGAAAGAAAGGAAGGGAGAAAGAAAGAAAGAAATCAAGATATGTTATGTACTGGTACAAACTGTCAATGAAGAAGGAGACCAATGTATACCTAAAATGTACCAATAAACGTAATAAAGAAGAAAACATTAAAATAAAGTCACTAATGACAAAGTTAAAGAAACAAACTAAGAAAGCACAGAGCTTTTATGTTCACTATTGAATAGATGTTTCTCCTATCCTAACCTGGGAATGTTCCAGAAGATAGAGTATCTTTGTCTTACCTAATAGCAAATGGAGAAACTGATGCTTAAATACATGGAAGAACTGATTGGACATCATGCAGAATAATACCAAAGCCAATGGAGACAAACCTGAAGCTTATTCAGTGGAGGGTGACGAGAAAAGTGCTCAATGTTCTAAATACAGAATTAAGTTCAGCACTTTGAAAGGAAACCTGTGCAAAGGGGAAGCCTTTGTGATGGCTAATTTTATATGTCATCTGACTGGGCTGTAGGATGCCCAGGGAATCAACTCCAATTACTTCTGGGTGTCTCTGTGATGTTTCCAGAAGAGGTGAGGATCTGAACAGGTGGACTCAGTAAAGGACAGAGCCGCAGTCAACCCGCTGAGTATAAGCACAAGACAGGTGAGGGAAGATGGATTCACTCTAGCTCTGCCTGACTGAGCTGAAAAAATCTTCTCCTGCCTTGGGGCCCAGGTCTTCAGGCTCAGACTAGAGTCTAGACCATCAGCTTCCTGTATCCTGGGACTTTAGGCTACACCACAGACCTGCTGAATCTTCACTTTTAGATGGCAGACAGTGAGACGGGACCTCCCCAGCTGTACCATCCAGCGCCTCATATTAACTCCTTCTTCCTCCCTCCCTCTCCTCCCACTCCACTCTCTGCTGGTTCTGTTTCTCTAGCGATCCCTGACTAATACAGCCTTGAAGCTGCTTTAAATTTTATTCACTGAAACACAATTCCTCCTCTGGCTGAGGTTAGAATTAATTTATTGCATTCAAATGAAATATTTATGAAATTTGTAGGGCCCTGTGCTAAATGCTGTACAGGCTAGAGCTGGGAAAGTATTGGCACATCCTCCCCAATCTGTGGGTATAAGGGTTAGTTTAGGTGTCAACTTGGCCAGATGAGAGTATTCCATTATTCAATCAAAAACTAAGCTAAGCATTGCTGTGAAGGTCTTTTTTAGACACAGCACCTTACATCTTTGGTACTATTCATGTTTCAGGCACCGATTAGTGTCTTAGAGTGTAATCACTACAGATATCACAGCACCAGGGTAATCGTCTGCTGGTTACATCTTCCTGGAGAAGCCTGACTTGGACCCCGGGCCTGCTGTTCCTCCAGGGATTAGACATGGTCTGCTCTTATTTGTCTTTTATTGTTCTTATTATTGCAAAAGAATTTGAGCCAGTATTTAAAAACTCATTAGGTTTCAGATTTTCCAGTTCACTTTGAAGTCCTGGGATATCTGGAAACACTGTGAGGGGTGGATGTGGATGCTGTGTCCATTGGAAGCAGCTGGGGTTCCCCTGTCCACCCTCACCCCACAGTGTCCTCGGTTGTCCACCTACATCCACCTGTCATTGAAGTTACCCATTTGTACCCGATTATCCTTCAGTTTGGGGAAGGAATCAAAGGATGTATTTGATCTCAGCCCATGGCCAAGAGACAAGCAAGGTGATTTGCAGGGAGCTGCGGGCTGGACTCGGACTCCAGCGAAACCAGCAGGCTGCTCTCTGCTATGCTTGTCCTGTCACATCCCAGCAGGAGCTCGGTGAGGACTTGGCCAACTGTGGCTCCCTCCTCTCCAGTTCCTACATCAGTCATTAGCACAGCCACATCCTTTGGATGTGCTCAGGGAAAAGACAAACTACTCATTTTTCTAATCGTTAGCAGTTCCCACCATAGATTCAGTGGGATCTGAATTGAAAAATCTTGGCTGAGAAGGCAATTAGAGATGATGAGAGGCCTCTACTTTTAAATTCCTTCCAACTAACCTACATGCAGATGATGACAAAAATCCATCATTAGTAAGAGCTATTTTAATGTTTATATTGTTTGGAGGAAGGACTGAAATCAATCAGTCACACGATCAGGAAACTACCTCAAAATTAAAGCAACTGGCCTGAAGTGTGGAGCTCACAGAGCTGAATGACAGAAGAGAAAACAGACTGTTGTATTATGACATACCTAGATCTTGAGCAAGACAGCCTCCAGACAGGCAATTTTCACTTTCCTTATTCCCTTTCTGCGCTGATAATCATACTAGCTATGGCATCCTGAGCATACTGTCATGGTCACTACTACATCCCATCGTGCCTGTATGCAGATTAGATGAAGGTGCCCTCCACGCCAAAGAGTTGGTACCAGATGCCTTTCTGCAGGGAGAAGAGTCTTCCGACACTGGCTTGCAAAGCAGACAACACTACTGCGCCAAAGCTTCCCGCTCTTCTGACTCAGTAGAGGCCTTTGCCGAGACTCAGATTTAGAGAAAGGGCTGAATTTCAGCATCAGCCTCCCTTCCTACCCAGATGCTTCCTTTCAGTGCCCAAATCACAGAAACACAGTGAATACTCCTGGTGACAGGACAGAACTCTGGAGCTTCTTGTCTGTAAGATGCAGAGGAAGAAAGGAAAGAGAGGAGCAGATTATTCATATGCATAGTTGCTGGCAAACCCCAGCATGGACATGATTTGTTCACCTGCTCATTCAGTGAGCAGCTAATTTGGGTTAGTTGGGACTCGACGGCATCAGAGATGTAATCCCTCAAAATGCAAAAGAAAAGGGTGTGTCAGCAAGACTGTGGCACGTGCAGTGACCTCCAGAGAGCACTGGGAAGACTGGGATTATGGGTGGTGAGAAGTTTAGACACCTCAGGCTTGTGCTTTCTTCACTCTGCCTGTAAGGGAGATTCTACAAGCACTCACTGTTTGTGTGTGTGTGTGTGCGTGTGTGTGTGTGTGTGTGTGTGTCACACACACACACATACACACACACATGCTGCTTAGAAAATGCAGGACTGAAAAACAGGAATTAACACCAACATGTTGTGTTTATGCTCAACTATTTCCTTAGAAAGCCCACAGGGAAGACAGCTAATTTAAAAAGAAGTAAGCACTAAAGTCCAGGATGAGATGATGAAAAATGTTCTCTAAAATCAGGGCAACTGGCTCTGTTAGTAAACAAAAAGGATTCCTTTCTTCTTCTTGCAACATAGCAAACCAGACACAGATGGTCTGAATTTAATTCATGAATGTAAGGGAGAAAATATTTGGAAAGTGAATTTAAGGGTCAATCCTATATTTTTAGTTACTGTCTCATCTGAAGAACCAGAAATTGGCTTAATTACTCTAAAAAAAATTCTCTAGAGTCCATGTAGCAACTATCCCATATTAAGCTTCACCTTCACTTTCAAAATTTATTCCTGTCAGGAAGGAGGGGATATTAATTGCAATAGATAATAGTTGTTTAAAAACTTACGACATGCCAGGCATGCTTCTAGGCCTACTGTAATAACTCACCTAACCTTCAGAGCTTCTCCTTTTTCCTGATAAAGCAAACCAGGCACAGAGTTTAAGTGATTTGCCCAGGAGCACAGAAATAACTAGCAGCCCTAGGATTTAAACCAATGCTGTCTGGCTTCAGAATCTGCACTATCAAACACAACACCTTAGGCCCCTTAATGACCGACATCATTCTATTACACTTGCTGTAATGAATTGTAATTATCAGCTGAGGTGCCCAACTCCCCAACAGTATCCAGTGCTTCTTGAGGACAGGTTTTCCAGCTACCAGCACCTGTAACCTATAAAGCAGCCCATAAATATTTGCTAAAATAAACGCATGATATTTATGCTGATGATTCTGCCTTACATCATGCATATCTCTACTTTAAAAACTTATTGCCTAAACCATAGGAAACAGGCTAAATTAAGTGAAACACAAAAGTTGAAAGGAAAAAATCCTAACTAGGAATAAACGTTATGAAGTATGCCCTGGGCATACAATGTTCATCCCTTCAATAGGAGGCCGACAACAAATAAAGTTGGAAAAAGTTGCTTTGAAGAAAGGCAGGAAGGGAAGAGACAAAAAATTCACATTATCCAGTAATTCGATCCCAGTTAAGGAACAATTCCTTCTTATAGGTTGTTGGGCATCAGTGCAAGACAGCAGAAATTTCACTCTCCAAAATCGCACAGGGGCCAGGAAAGGAAGAGGGAGGAGGCCCAGAAGAAACAAAGACAGAAAGAATGAATACCATCTGCCTTTATGAAGCATGACCCAACAGTGAACATGGCTGAAACCTGAAATGGGAGTACAGAAGTTATTATCCGCAGCATCTTGCACCAGAAACCCAATGGTACCATTTGGAGAGAATGCAGAGAGCACCATCAAAAACAGTGAGTATGGCAAAACGCAGTTCCTGCCTGTTTATACCAATCCAAAAGTTTCTCTTGTTTTTCTTTCACAAAAAACTAGATATAAAACTGTACTCCAAAACTGTACTGTATTCTTTATCATCTCAATAGAAGATAGATCATGGCTTTTAAAGCTTTGAATAACCTTATGAATACAGAAAATGAGAGAATGCTCCCAAAGAAATAAACGAATCCCAGGTCTTCCTGGAAAAACCAGGAAAGATATACCAAGAGTTTAGGATTCTGACCATCGCCAACTCCTACCAACACTCCATTCTGGTCCTGTACCAGACCTATGAACCTCTTCAGAGTTCCATCTGAAGAAATCTGAACAGAAATTAACAGGGTGGCCTTCTGGTTGGAGACTCCCCCATGACTTCAGTCACCACAGCCTGATGTTTCCTGTATGTGTGTACAGCCCATCTTGAACAAATACTTTGCAAGTAGCAGCCATCCTCATTTAAATGTCCCCATTGTATCTGTAAGTAAAACCATTATCTCATGCCTAACAAAGTAAAAATTATAATACCTAGGAAACACCATTTCAATCAGTATGATCATTACATCCTCTTCCCAATAGACAGACCCAACATGGGAAATGAAATTAAGAAGGTTGATGGAGACCATACAATTCGCACAATAATCTTTAAGAACCTCTAAATCCATGTGCAAACCAGCTCCTCCTCCTATGTTCCTGATTACTCTCTACCCTACTGGCCCGTTTCCGTATTTCAGTCACACTTAACAATTTAATACCATGGCTTCCTTTTGTGCTCCCACTTTTCCAGATCTCTTCCCTTGTGGAGGAAAGAAGGATCACTGGGGATTGAACCAAGGCCTTCATTCATTGATCTCTCCTCAGCTGCACCCTGAGGACTACACATTGCCCTGTTGTAAGTTCAAATTAATAGTTTATTCTCATGATCCAAAATTACCTTGATCTTTGATTTGTTTATTTCTTCATTATTATTTTGTTTCTCAGGCTCCAAGCAATAAATAGATAATTACAAGTTAGGTAGTTTAAGGATCTCTTAATAAAGGGGCTATTTACTAATGTAGAACAGAGTGTGGAGTAACTAGGGGCACTGAGGCCTGGAGGAGCAGATGCTGGCACAAAAAGGAGGAGAGTGTTCTTTACGCCAAGTACCACCCAGGGAGAGCTGTGACCTTCAAAACCTGTTCAGCTAAACCAGAGACCTCAAGGAGAAGAAGCAAGTGAACAACTGGCTCCAATTCCAGCCTCCACTGCCCTTTGAAATCCAGCAGCAGCTCCCTATTTGCCCAGCCTGGCAAGAAGCAGAGGGCAAGGAATCTGCTGATGAAGGCCAAGGGTCGCCAATTTCTTTTCTGTAATGTGCCAGATAACAAATGTTTCAGGCCTAGTGTGCCAAAGGGTGTTTTGGGCAGCTATTAGGTCCTTCTCTTTCAGGGAAGAAAGCACATATAAAGGATGGTTTGCAATTGGATATGGTGGGATAGCAATAAGACTTTACTAACGTAAATTAAATTTTGTATTTTCCTCACTATCATAAAACAACCCTCTTTTGATTTATTTCAGTACTTTAAACAATCCTTCTTAGCTCATAACCATGTAAGAATAGACACCAAGCTACATTTAACCAGTGGGTGGTTGTCTGCTGGTCCCTGACACAGACCCGGGTCTGAAGTAGCGAACAGAAAATATCAGCACCTCTATTCTCCTACACTCCAGCAAAATACTAGGAAAGCAGTAACCTTGCCATATACCCAGCACAATGTGTGGGGACTGAAGTGTACTAAGTGCTCAAAAAAAATTTGTTGAGTTACTCATCACATAAGTCTTCTGCTGATAATTTCATTATATGGTCAAAATAACTGCAACTACCAAGAACCCTTGAAAGCTCACTAAATCGTGCTCCTTGAAAAACAAAACAATTCTGCAACATTATCACATAGCATTTCTGTTTCTATTATACACACAACAAATCATGCAACAGATATAGTGTACTCAAAGGATATAAGGGGGAGGGGGATAAAGTGTCTTAATATATTGCCTATCAGAACCCCAGGGCACTTCATCTAAAGCATGATTTCAGTAAAAAATGATATGAAGAGAGAAAAAGAATGTTTTCCTTCGCCTTGAGCTAGAGGCAGCTCTGGGAATATGCCTCAGGGACTCTGTATGCTTGACTATTGATTCACCTTCTAATCAAAATGGATAAATGCGCCCACTCGGGCTACAGCTAGACAAAGAATGACGGACACAGGTGGAAAGTTCCTGGGCAAGTTAAGACTGTTCTGATCTTAACACAACAGTGCCCTGGTCCGAGGCAGGTGACTGCTTCCTTGCACTGGGTGAAGGATGGTGTCATTTGATTTCACCCTTTAGTCGCATCAGTAAAATCTAAATTTGTACTGAAGCCAGCAGTTTTTACAGCAATTCACTGTTCAATTAAATAATAAAAATATTCCTCCTGAAGGGAAATAAAAGACATAATTTATACCATATTAGATACTGAATAGTACAATAATAGTGAACATTTTTATACCACTTGAATCTCATATATTGTTCTCAGACACACATATACTGTACATATATATGTATATGTAAACATACATGTATACATATATAAGCATATACATATATAATTTATTTCATATATACATATATATATAATTTATTTCATCTATCCACCAAAATTTTAAGATCAGAACTTTCATTCTCACTCTACTGTTAGCATTCTGAGGCACAAGTTGTTAACTTCCCAAGGTTAGTTAGTCAGTGAAGTAAGTGGTGAAAATGGATCTGAGCCTTGCTTCTTAACAACTTTATCCTTCTATCCATTTCTACACTAATCATTCTGCTCAAGAGATGAATGTAGCTCAAGGAAACAACTTCATTCATGGGCTCAAAGCACTTGTCAACATCCAAGAAAACAGGCGCAATGAGAACGAAGCTAAAAGATTGTACATCACACACCATCCTCCCGCTTTGCCTTCACAGGTGAATGCAAGTATTTACTCAGGGTCTACTTTGCATCCCAAAGGATGTGAGGCACCTCTGAGAAAACAGGCAGAAGATGACAAGGGTCCGATGATAAGAGTAGCACATGTGCAACAACTAGAAAATGCAAGATCACACAAAAAAGGTCGAGTACAGGATTTATTTATGTCTCTGTAATAAATTTTTATTTAAACACACACCATATATTTTGACTTTATGTCAACAGGACCAAAATGAATGAACAACAGTCCTTATTCTATAAGTAAATTCACCATATGGACACTAAACTCAGTCTTCAATCTTCTATAAGACATGGACGTGTTTCTGAGAACACTAACTCAAGGAGAGTTGAAATGAGGGAAGAGAACTGTCTTCTGGGGATGGCATGTGAACATGCTACTCACAACAACTACAGGAAATTGTCTCTTTGGAATGCAGAGAGCAAGAGGTGTTTTGTTTTAGATTCACTCATGATTCACCCCCTACTTAGATCCCAAGAGAGCTTACATATGGTAGGCCCAGCCTCTCCCTCTCCTCCCTCTCTCTCTCTCTCTCTCTCTCCCTGAGAACCAGAAGCCAATAAGGAAGAAGGGAAGGTGGATATCTCTGCTCAAAGAGACAACAGACTGATCCTTTCTTTGCATTTTGTTTCATTATATTTACCCCCTAAACAGACTTGATGGTGCCTATACTATAGAGAGACATCTGCTTCACTCAACTCACCAAGTCAAATGCTAATATCTTCTAGAAATGCACTCATACACTAAGTAAATTTTACCAGTAATCTATATATCCTTTAGTTCATTTAATTTCACAAATAAATCCATCTCTTAACAACTGGATATCGATATGCATCTTGTCATACTAATTCCTAAATAATGAGATTATAAATCTTCCTAAGACAATACAGCCATTCTATGAACTATCAAAAGTGTAACTAATACTTCCTCAGAAGAGAAGGTAAAGTCCTTGAGTGATATTTACTTGGGCCCTCATATTCCCTATCCTACAGAATGTAGATATTCCTCAAACTGTGATGAAGTTTTGTACCAATAAACCCATTTAAATTCAAAATATTACAAGCTGAAAGTACATGCACTACATCTAAACTATCAAGGATTATAGCACAGCCTCCCATAATACTGTTCGGTAATTTTCAAAGTCATACAGCTCTCTGGAAGCTAGAGGTGCTGTCCCTGTCCTGCATCACAGAAAGGGTCATCTTGTATGTCCATAGTCTGGCAAAAGAGAAAACTTCAGAATAGGGTTTAGGGTTTCTGCTGAATGTATATCGCTTTTGTGTCATCATAAATTCAAATAGTCCTAAATCAAACCATCAGAAGTTGGTGCTGTGGTCTGGACATGGTTCAGTCGTATCCCCCAAAGCTTTATGGGTGGGAAGCTTAGTTCCCAGTGCAGTGTTACTGGGAGCAGAGATGGAAACTTCAAGAAGTGAGGCAGGTGGAGCTGATTAGGCTATTTTTGGAATGTCCTCAGATGGAAGTATGAGAACCTGGTCACTCTCCAGCTTTCTGGCCAGTGATGTGTTATCTTATTCCCACAGACACCTCTACCATGACCCTAAGCCAGTAGCATCAACTGTGACCCTCCGAAATGAAATAAATCTTATGCAAGAAAATAACATGGAAAGATATATAGCTACAGAGACATAGATATATCTCCACTTGGCAACTGGTCCAATTTCCTCTTTGTGTTCAGGATCAATCACCAAAGGTCAACACTATCATTCCCTTAATCGCCTACTGATTTGGTCGCATGAGAAGCCTGAAGTGGCTGAAGGCCATTCTTCCGTTCCATGTTAATGGAATCACTGTTCTGTCTCTTGCTGGTGGTTTCTTTCTCTGGAACTCAAACAAATAGGCCAGCAGTACATAAAGTCTCAGGGGAATAAAGCAACTATTTGCTAGTGAGTCACTAAGGGTAATAGTCAGAATGGTGCTCCCATTTCCGATCCTTAATCCTGGATCATAAATCATGGTGAGAAATTGTGCTAATATATTGGACACTGATTTCAGGCATAGAGTTTTCTACAAAAGCTTGGCCCAGCCACGCAAGGTACTACCCCTCAGCTGGCTGGTGCTGTAAATGAATTAAAATGTCCCCCAGTCAACCTAAAATGGAAAAATTTCCCTGGCTGCCTCTCTTGAATCTACATTCTTCCATCATATGGTCTGTCTTTTCACTTGCTTTGCCCATTCCTCTACTTGTCGTCTCCTCTCTTTCCTCTGCCTCTCCCACACTCATGTTCACTGGGTTTATAATTATTCTTAGCTAGGTGCTTAATATTTCTCTTACTCTGCCTTTAAGCCTTCCCTTTTTCTGAAACATTTTCTTAAACAAAAATAGCTTCTTTACTAAACAGAATTTTGGTGCCAGCTATTAACATACTGATTTTGTTCAATCCCTACAAATAAGTTAATATCAAACAAATATATATATATATATATATATATATATATATATATGTAGTTGGAGTGGCTGTGAAAAATGATATATCCTTACTTTAATAAGAAAAACAGATTTGCATTAATGTAGTCTAACATAAATAAATGTGCCATAGTCATTTTTGAACTTAAAATATGTATTTTTTTTAACCTAACAAGGCTCAACTTATTTATAGGGAAAAATGAGTTGATATTCCATGTTAAAAGGAATATTTTATTTATGCCAGTTCTGCAAAACTTACTTGTACAATTACTTCTTGCACTAGAAAGATGCTTGCTGCCACTGAGCTCAAGCTTGTGTCCTACAGCATGATGCTTCTCTCTGTGGTTTTTCCATCTCTGAGGGTTTCAAGAAATTTCAGTCCCTCTGCCCTGGCCCTTCAAGGCCTCTGATGATAATGGCCCTTAAAGAACTCGAGTCTGTGGTAACTCCTTCATGCCAACCACTAAATCAGAAGACTGACCCTTCTTCGTGTAGCTTTAAACATCCCATGGTAAGGGTTGATGTCGTTCCACCCACAGGAGTACATCACCCTCCCTTCTCCCACTTTCCTGCTTCGTTACCATGCTGGGCTCCCATCCCGATGCTTGCTATCCATTCAAATGGCTCAACACAGCAAAAGCATCTAAAAGCTCTGAGTACTTCAATGGGGAAACAGAAATTATGACAACTTCAACTCATAAAGAATGAACATGAGAATCAATATTCTTAATGAGGAACAAAGATATTTATACATTAATTGTTAATATTTTATTAGTGTGTATTAGCAAGATACAATTATAGGTTTCATATATGTAAAAAACTTTGATTATTTTCACCCTTCCTCTCTACTTCCTCCCTTTCCTTCAATTCCCTTGTTTCTAATAGTCTATCTTCTACTTAAAAATCACCATTCTACATTAAATACTTTTGCCCTAAATTAGTTTGTTGAGTCTTATTTTGTTTTGGTAAAGTGCTTACCATAGACAAACAATCTTCAGTTAATTACACTACAATGACTTCACTGTTTTCAGAAACACCTGGTACCCATGTAAATAAATAAGAATTAGCCGAATCCAAAGGGTTCCATTTGTCTCCCTTGACAGTAAGAGTGCCAGGAGAATATTCAGCATGGAGGCCATATGCAGCACAGCTCCATCCAAAAGCAAAGAAGAATGGGATATTTATGAAAGAACACAGCCAGCCCTGGCCACGTGCTCAACAACAGGTTCATAACCATAAATCCTAAATGAAATATACTTATTGCAACCTAAAAACAGCATCTCTATTTCTAGTTCCCAGAGGAAGCCAGCATTTGACACATATGTATTACATATTTTATCACAGAGACTCAAACTGAACATGGCAACTGACTTCACATAGATAATTTCCTAAGAATGCTAAGATATGGCTTGAGAATTTTGTTCCTTACCATGAGAAACACAGTGCAGCTAACACGAAAAACTAGTGCGTTCACAGGCCTGAGTCTTGACTAACAATTAAACAGACTCTTAAAAACATTTAAATTTGATGCTAAACATATTAATGCAGATGGTCTCATTCAGTCTACAAGTCTCAGGAGAAAAAACTCTGGCTGAATCAGGGAAACTTCATCTTCTACAAAGCGACAGAGATATGACATTGAATTCAATGGATCTTTGAAAAAGAGAAACATGTATATTTGTATGAGAAGTAATTTGAAATTGAGATAGGATGGTGCTGATTGTTGTAACAGAGGTGCTGCAATGAGATATTTAAGGTGTGCAAATTATACAAACTTTGGACATATTGCTCTAAGTTCAGAATATTAAATAATTTCTAAATGCAGTGCGTCCCAAGAAGATTTCCACTGACCTCAGTGGAGCTTCTGAAACTGAATAACGCTAAGAGGGCTCCATGTATGATTTTCAGCATGCTAATGGCAAGATCACAAAGGTTAAAAATCCTCTCCGATTATATCACCAATACAATTTCCAGTGCAACTTCCTTTTTGCAATGGTCATTTACTGAGGATGTGAAGGTTTCTTTTTAATCATGCATAAAATGTCAGCTCCAGATTACTCTAATTTTTTTCATTTTAAAGCCACACCAAAAACTGTTCCAAAGTGGTACTAATTATGCTTTAAAATAAAAATAAAAAAACCTTTACTGGCAAAATTAAAACAACATTTCTACAAATATGTGAACAATTAAAATACATTTCTCATAAATGTCTTGTTTATGCACAAACACGGACTACTTTTCACAGTAATGAATATTTTCCACAGACTTCTCTATCTATAATTTTGGCCACATGGGACAAGATAGAAATTTGCCAGAGCTATTTACCCAATTCTTCCGAGTGCTTACAAATAGCTTCCCCAAGTATGAAGAGCAGCACTTTCCTGGTGGCAGAGTGAGGAGTGAAATGAGGCTGCCCTTGACGGTGGAGTTTTGATTTTCAGAAGTGCTGCTATTTCCAAAGAACCACACAGCTCTCTGAGCAAGAATAACCCTTTCCATCCTTTTTTTCCAGATCTTCATATTTGTATTTCTTTCTCCTTTAGCCACATGGGTCTGGCTGACATAAAGTTATCAGCAAAGAATTTTCCTGGAAAAAAACTTTTTTAAAAAAATAAAAAGCAAAAGAAAATAAAACTTTCCATACAAATGAAGAATGATTTTCTTCAATCAATATATTACCTAAAAGGTACCAATCTGGTGAAAAAATTAAATATCTCACATTATACCATATACCCAAGTAAATTCCAAATAGTAAACTATCAAGAATTCTTGTATTCTTTTTTTTTGAGACAGGGTCTCGCTTTGTGGTTCAGGCTGGCCCTGAGCTCAGCCTCAAACTCACATCACAGCAATCCTCCTGCCTCTGCCTCCCGAGTGCTGGGATTACAGGCGTGAGCCACCACGCCTGGCACTGTGGTATGTGGTACTGGTTGCTGCTGGGTGTGGGTCTCCACACCCAGTATTGTTATGTGGTTA
>PVIR01003957.1:0-12539 GCA_004026965.1 Petromus typicus | reverse complement strand
ATGCGCTTGCAAGACAGGCGCCGGAACCACTGAGCTAAATCCTCGGCCCAAGAACTCATGTATTCTTGATAAAACATACATATTTTTAATTCAAATCTTTATTGGTACATTATATATACACATCATCATTGCATTCAACATTGAGAATTTGTACTAGTATATAACACAACTTAATTCTCATTTTTTCCTGTTCCTCTACCCACTCTACCACCACCCTGCTCCCTATATATTTGTTTCCTTTTTTTATTACCATCACATTATTTTCCTGTCGATATTTATTCCTATACCCTATTTCCTTTTAAATATTTTCTATTTCACAATATCAACTATATATACTAGAACTCATTTACATCTTCATTTTCTCCTACCAGAGAAAAGATATGATATTTACACATCTGTGACCTATTTATTTCATTTATAGGGATATCCTAAAGGTACATCCATTTGATTATAAATGACTCAATCTTATCATTTTTATGACAGAGTGCTACTCCATTCTATAAGAAAACCACCTCTTCTTCATCCAGTCTCCAGTTGAACATTTTGGTTGTTTCCAAGATTTAGCTATCACAAACTGAGCTGCTAGTGTGGAGATTCTTCAAAAAACAAGTTTTAGAGGTCCCATTTGACCCGGCCATTCTTTTGCTAGATACATACACAAAAGAATTAAAACATACATATTTATCATACTTGGAAGAAGGATTTTCTAAGCAAAAAATGCAAAAAAGGCAGTAGGACAAAAAGAATTGCAAATATTTTCAAGAATCCAAAAATTCTTTTTCTACTAAATTATAACTACAATTCATATAATCTTCCTTCTTATATACAAATATTATAGGATCATCTTAGGTGACTTAAAAGGCACAATAAGGTGACAATGAAAATCAAATACCTACATCACTCTTAATCCCAAAAGATGACCACAGGGTTTACTGTGTCCCATTATTTTATCATGCTGTATTGCGCAGCACAGATGAAGTGCGGCAGTATGAGTACATCTGGATATGGTCTGAGAAGGATGCAGTTCCAACTTCAGGCCCAGGGCTATGTATCCCAGACCAAAGGCAGTGAGGATTCCTTGTTCACCCAGAACAAATCATTTAGGGTGGAGGAGTCTTTCAGGGCCAGAAAGGAAACTCATTTCACCTCAGAGTTTCAGAGCCAAGGCTGGCAACCATCTGTGACCAGGAAGAAAGCTGCTGATGGGACAATGGAGCAGATACACAGAAAGCAGAGTCAAAGCGTGAAGATGAACTAAATCTGGGTCTGACCTCTGAGATCAACTGAACCTAAAGTTAGCCCTCTTCCAGAACCCTTGAAATATGGGAGCCGAAGTATCTTATTCTTCAACTGGTGATTTGGGGAATTTCATCATTTGCACCAGAAAGAATGCTACCAGCTTCACTCAAATTGAGAAAGTGAAAGAGTCCGGACAGTTAGGCTTTAAATAATAACCATCTCTTCTTTTTTTTTTTTTAATCAGTAGTTTAAATATTTTTACCGTAGACTTCTCCAATGGACCATGATTAGGACAGTTACCCGAAGAAAAGCCCTGAGGCAAGATAAACAGTGGTCTGCAAACCCACAGCCAGAACCTGTCCGTTGTTAACAAAGTTAAGGGAAAACACAGGAATTCCTACTGCAGCGTTGATTTAGCCTATTTTTCTCAGAAGAGGCAGCTGTGGAGACATGACGGCATCCCAGAAAATGCATTTCCCAGTTTGTTTTATTTTCCCAGTCCTGGGAATCTCCTATCCCCAAAACCATGGGGAAAGACTTTTAGAAAAGACTTCCAGTAGAAAAGACTCAAAGATATCCACTCTAACAAAACTACAGTATTTTGCTTCTGTTGCTTGCTAAATCCTCACCATTGTCTCCAAGGCCGAGCAATTTTACACTACAGGTGCTGCACCAATCCATCAGTAAGATGAATTTATTGACTTTCTATTATGTACCTAACCTTACAAAATGTTCCCTGAATGACAATGCATATTGATGCCATATTAAAACGTCAAAGCTATTTTTGTGACATGGCAAAGAGATGTGTGGGAAACACTATACAGGACCTCTCCAGTGTATCTGTCAACCCCAAAATTATGTTTCACCCCATCCATGGGCATCAACTTACAAAGGTAGAGGTCAGATTTCACTACAGAAGGAAAATCACATCACCTCCATGACACAGTTTTCTAACTGTGCCAATACCAGGTGTTGTTATTAAAGAAAGAATACAACAAACTCAGAAAGGCATATCAGCCAGTCCATTAGAAATGATAACTGTTGCTTTGTAGGATGTGTCTATTCTCTGCTGAGCACAAACCTGGATGTTTCTCTTAAATTCCCACTAGCTCCTCATCATAACCTCAGTAGAGCTCATTTCAGTTGCTCCTGACATGAAAACGAAAGAAAACAAACTTCTCTAAAGTGTTAATACCTGTCTTCTTCCCCAAATACAATATTCACCACCATCTCTGCTTTAAGAAAATAAAACTATGAACCAAGTACCACTCTTCATTGGATGGCAAGTTTCCCAGACCGCATTCCTAGTTATCAACTAGTAATTAATGCTCTGCAAGCCCTTTCAAGTGATCTCATCACTTTCCAGAGAGTTTTAAAAGAATCTTGAACACTTTCCAAAGAGATAGGACCAGTCATAGATGATGACACTCAGCCTGATTCATACCCTATTACCAAAAAGAATGAAGCAGATAATTTATGAAAAATTCTACAAATTAAATTGAATTCAATGTATTATACTAGTATGAAACCTGAAAGCTGGACTTGGCCTGTATTTCTATGCTTCTGGTGACTCTAGCTCTAAAGAGATCTAACATCCTATCTAACATCTAACAGAACTATTTTTAAGCTTCATTTATGTTACATTCCCACAGAGATGTTGAAAAGTTCCCTTGTTTAGGTCTTATCAGCTCATGCATTCTTTGCCCACCCTATAGCTGAAATGCAAAGGACTAAAGGCATGCCAAAGAGACAAAAGATCCACAGAACTTAACAATTCATTAATATAAATATTCAAGCTTTGTATCACCAAGTTGTGACTGTATCAACAGTGCTGACATGGCCTTTTTATGCAAAAACAAAGCTTTCCTAATTACACTAAAAACAGCCAAAGGTAATCATGTTTGGAATTCTAATTTATCTGATTGTTTTTAATAAAGTTACCTTAAGAATTATTTGATTGATGTGGGCCAGGGATTCAGCATAGTGTTTCCAGCATTTGCGTGGCAGACGTCAAGTACCCTGGTACCATGTACCACAGTGCTGGGCATGATGGCTCACGCCTGTAATCCCGGCACTCAGGAGGCATAGGCAGGAGAACTGCCGCAAGTTTGAGGCTCACCTGGGCTACATAGTGAGTTCAGGGACAATCTGAACTACAAAGCGAGACCCTGTCTCAAAAAAGCAAAATAAAACAACAACAAAAAACAACAGTTTGACTGAATTCATCTTATGTTGTAGTCAGTTTCCTCGCCAATGAAACACAATACTCATCACTCAAAACTTAAGGAGGAAAGGTTTATTTTGGTGAAGAGTTTCTGAAATTTCATTCTGTGGTCAGCACGTACCAGTGCAGAAACAGCCTGGTGAGAGTCCAGTGCTCAGGAAAGCTGCTCATGTCATGATGTCCAGAAGGCAGAGGGAGAAGACAAAAGCTGGGGAAGGTGATCCGTCTTTCTAGGTCACACTCCAGTGACCAAGCTCTTCCAGCCAGGCCTTACTTGCTAAAGGCACACTCAGCTATAGTCACGCTGATGAGTAAGGAGCTCACTCCCCGGATCCAATCATCCTCAAAAAGCTCCACCTCTAAATGTGTCTGAGGATTTGGGAGACATTGTAGATCTAGACAGAAGCTTATTCTTTCAGAACAAGAGTGGGTGATGTGTTAAGGCCCCAGCTCTAGAACTGCCCTACCCAAGTACTATCCGTGTGAGAGTTACTAAGAAATGAAATGTGCTTACTGCAAATTAAGAGGTGCTCTACCTGTAAAATGCCCACTGGATTGTAGGGATTAGATAATAAAACATAAGCAGAATATGACATATACTGATTACATGACAACATGGTAGCTTTGAGGGATAATTACATTAAATAAAATGTTTTCCTTTTTCTTTTACTGTTTTTAATGTGGCTACTAGAAAGGTAAAAAATCCATTGTATTTCCATCTGACGGCACTGCTCTACCACTGCAGTTTGAATTTGGGAGCCATCACTCACCAGTGATGCACACATGGCTGGTGTGGTGAGCAGAGCACAAGGGTACCTGACAGTGGATGGAAGCGGGAGCCAAAATCCCATCCTGTGCTCTGTCAAAGGCCAGAGTGTGTGCCTCTTCCTAAGTTCTGAGAGGAGCCACATAAGTGACATATGCTCTGGTATGGCCTGCATCTAGATGGCCTTCCAAAGCCTTATGTGCTCAAAGGTGAGTCTTTTTAGCGCTGCTTGGAACTAGGGTGTACGACACTAAATTAGACCACTGATTGGATCTAGCATAGTTCTCAGTGGAACTACCCAAAAGGCTGGAAGTCTGGATGGAATAAAAGGGCAAGGCAGGCTGACTGCTGCTGTTTGCCGCTCCCCTGTCTCTCGCCTGCTTGCCATGGACTATTTCTCCTCTGTGATGCCCCTCTGCCATGCTACCAGCCTTGGAGCCAGCTGGCTACGGACTGAAACCTCTCCAGACTGTGAGCTGAACTATACCTTTCCTCCTTTAACTCTGGGTGTCTAATTTTGTCTCAGCAATGAGAAAAGTAATGAAAATAGTTAGCCTACTATTACTTGCTTGTCCTGGGGCGAGATATTTACCCTCTCCTTCCTATTTTCCTCATCTATCTGTGGAGATCCTGGGCCCTTGTAGGATTCCAGCAAACATTAATTAATTTACATCAATGGCCACACACCAGACAGTAAATCACAACAGATGTGGGTTGTTTTTAACAGTAAAATACAAATCATTTCCTACAGAAAATCTTCAGAATATTCTCATTATAATACTGGATCTCCATTGCAAGTAATGATTCTCCAGCTCAGATACCCCTGATTTAAAAAATAAGAGCAAAGCACCAAAAAGACTTTCCCCACAGCTGAGTGCTGCAGTTAAACTGACCCAAGACGCTACAAACATTAGATTTTATCAGAGGAAACTTTATGACTTCGAGAAACAAGTACAAGAAAGATTTTTTTAATAAATAAAAAGAAAATCTGGAGAAAGAGAAAGAATCTTAAATAAATTCTCTCTCTTCACTTTGCTCTTACTGCATCTCTTCCTCCCAAAATGAATGTCAGGTGTATAAAAAGGATAAAACTTTCAATTAAACTGCTACATAAAGATTAAATGACCTTTAAAACAACGAGTATACTAGAAAAGGCTATTAATCATCATTAGAGCATGTGCCAACCACTCTCCAGAAGTAGGAGGCTTCAGACACGGCACACCATGACAAAGATGGTAAGATTTCACTTCAAAGTGCAAAGAGGGAAAGGTCGGCAAGATGAAGCTGGAGCGTGAGTTCCCTTAAGGGCGGGCCGTTACCTTAGCCTGTTTTCCCACTATGTGGAAATGAGTTACTGGACACAGAGTTCATTAAGCTGTAAGCCCAATTACTATCACATGGCATCAACCATATTGCAATTACAGTCCTTGCAAGAGGCAGCCAGCCGCTGTTTTCAGTAGAGAAACACTGGTTTGGACAAGGTTTATAAATGATTTTCATTAACTATCATTTACCATTAGCACAAATAAAAGCACTAAATGCCCACTTTGCTGGAGAGGATGACCTTTGGTCTGGATTCTCTCTCTAACCGATGAGGGCTAAATGTATTGTGACAGCTCCTAATCACATTTAGTGCGGCCTGTGAGTTGATGGTGCTGGACGTCCTATCAAGCACAGACAGCCTGGCAAGGCCATTATATTCTCTTTCCTTTTAGAGATATGTATATTAGGATCCCAGGGAATTGAGAAATGTAAGCCTTTCCTACTCACTCGGAGTATATTTCAATAGTTTAAAAAATGCATACAGTTACATCATTACCTACAAAGAACTGCTTGCAATGAGAACATCTTTCTCTTCTTTAGAATTCAGGGTGATAGGCCTAGAACGCATTAATCCAATCAGCCCGACTCTCGCACGATAGATAAAAACCCAGTCATCATAACTCACCAGTCAGAAACAATCCTCTCCAAAATCCACACATAATGTTTTGCAGCTCAGCTTCATCTCATAAAAAGTTAATACAGCTGTGTGATATTTAATACTGAGGCATTGAGGTCTGATCTTTGTACTAATCCAGGATAACATATTTCACAGAAATGTCAAAGGGAAACGCTAGGCAGTCGAAACTGGTAACATGAAAATGATTTACTTGGGTACTCTAATGATTTGATTGGAATAAAAACAAGTACACATCTGCCAAACATTCAAAATAAAATACTAAATTAGGAGTCTGACTCCATATTGCCACAGGTAATCGTTTCTTTTTCCTGAAAGTGATAGGACCATACACTTCCTTAGCAAACAGAGGAAAATAGCATCTAGGTTCACATTCTGAAGTCAAGAAGAAGAAGAAGAAGCAGAAGATGTATAGAGTTATGCAGAAGTTATGTTCTTATATAAAGCCAAAGCCAGCTGAATTAAACACTGCTCATATAATATAGGCTTGGAAGCGAGTAACTGTTGTTAACAACTGTCTTTGCAGCAAGAAGGCCCCTTGCTCGCCACATCTGTCCCTGTAAGTACAGCCTCTCACATATGGGGAAGCAGCAAAGCATGTTCACACCATGTTGTATAGGAACAGGAAATGGATCTGTGAGAACCCTAGAAAAGGCAGGGCTTTTCATCTCAGTACAAACATTTAAGGAAAAGAAACAAAAGCCACAGTACCAGAGGATATCTCAGTCTTCTGTAAGTTAAAAACAGACAGATTGCATGGACAGGTCTGCTTTCTACAGACTTCCTGGGAAGTTACGTGTTTTCTCAACACCAAAGAAATGTAAACAGTTTTTAACTCAGCTACATGCGGTGTCTTTTTAAAAAGTCCCATTATCATCATCGTCTCGGATTCTACAAGAACTTGCATGTGAGGAAGAATCTTTTTCCTCTGTAAACTGAACTTTTAAAATCAGAGGCATGAAGTCATACAACGGCTCCTGTGTGAAGAAGAGGGCCATTCGGATGCTGAGCCAGGGCTGTGAGAGAGGGGATGGTCCCCGGCACTTTATCAAACCATTCACTCAGACATTCTTTACAGGTAGGGAATCTGAGGCAGTAAATCGCCCAGGGTCCCACAGCAGTCAGCAGTGCCTGATCAGGCCAGTTTGGAGTCTGGTCCTAGTGGGAGGTCTTGCTCTTCTGCGGAGCTGATGGAACCGACTACCTTATCCTTATGCCATTGAATATTTAAAACATGTAACTCACTCATCTCCTCCGGTTAGTCTCACTACGCAACCAGCTGACTGTAATTATTGTCTGTGCCAACGGAGAGAGAAGGGCTGACTAGTGACATGCAACTACTCCTTTGGCACACAGGGTTCACTGTTTGTATTACTTAGCTTTCTGGTTTTACACCTTAGGACTGGGAATGTATGAGCCCACAAGTTAAGAGAAGAAATAGCAGTATGTCAACAAATAAGTATTTAGAGTTCAGTATGGTTTGGTTCAGAATAGGACAGATACACAAAATAAATACAATTGTGTAATAAGATTCCCAGAAGGTTGGGGTAGAATATTTTGGACACTGCCATTGTCCAGGATTAGACATTTTTCTTTTAGTTAAGTGCTCATAATTATGCAAGTCATGATCTCTGATATTCCATGGTTTCCCAAAACACTTTAAAAAAGAAAAAAGCTACAGAAAATAAAAGCCTAGGGTCATATAGTTAACCTATAAAGAGTTCATTATGTTACCCTTTAATATATTACCTTATAAAAAGATTTGCCTAAATGTAACAATTCAGGTCACGCTTTATTTGTATTTCTTCATGCTATTCTGCACTTTAGATATGGATTACAGAGACTATTGTGTTTTTTTTTTAACTTCAAAGTCACTGAAACTAAAAGCTCTTCTCTCTTCTTTAAAATTACACATTATGAATGAACCACATTGGAAATAAAATATTCTAAATGGTTCTTCAAATAGATGCTTCATGTTTTAGCAAAATCAGGCAGTTTCACTGAATACAGTTTCCTTTGAAGAAAAAGAGCTTTTAAATTTGATTAAATGGGTCATCTGCAACTGTGTCGATTTCCTAATTTATTCAATGCCTTCACCTTGACATGTCCCTGCACAACAGACAACCTGTTCATAGACTATCAATGCAACAGACTAAATGCACGAGGCAAGCTCCTTGAAAGGCCTTGGAAATCAGAGTCGTGAGGTCAATCCTTGCCTGGGCTCAGGACTGAACAGCAAACATAGGAGGTTGCGGTATCCAGAGATTAGAATCCTACCTTTGGTACAAGAGGACTCTTGACTCTGGGAAAGTTATTTAAGTTATGTGAATCAGTTTTCTCCCTAAATTAATCTTTTAAGAATCTAACATCAGCTGAGCAATTACTATGTTCCAGGCATTATGCGATTAGCAAACGAAGCCTCAAACCTTTGTGTTACTATGTCCATTTATAAATGGGACCTTGAAGTTCAAAGAAATTAAAAGTCTTGCCATGGAGACTCTATTAGTTATTCCACAATCTTGGATTCGAACCCAGTCTGATTCTGACTTACATCCTTATTTTATTTAATGACTAAATGTCACAGGTACTAGAATAAGCAAGAGAGATGTCATATATAAGACATATTACTAGCATGTACTAAGTACTTAGAGATTGTAGTCATTGATTTAATTTTGAATTACTGTTTATTTGATGCTACATGAATGGAAATGACAGTCCTAAATTCAAAAAGTTAAGTCACTCCTTGAATCTGTAAAATTCCTGTTTATTCAATGAAAACATCTCATTTATATCACTCCAGGAATAACACCTGGAACATAACACCTGGAACACCATGATAGTAACAGAGTAGTTCAGAGAACAGCTTCAGGCCCATAAGATCTGGGGCTGAAAACTCAAGTATGTAACTTCCTCAGTACCCTGGAGCTTCCTGTATACAAGGTTCCCACCTCACAAGAACACAAGGAGAACTGAGGACATGACACAGCAGAAGCACTTAGCAGAGTAAGGACTGTAACTCTTAGCTATTATTGTGGATCTGGCCCTCTTCTCTCAGTTGACTCCAAGCTCTTGTGTGTAAATTAGGTGAACTGATGTTGGTCCAGAGGTTGTATACTAACCAAGATTTCT
This sequence comes from Petromus typicus, assembly GCA_004026965.1. Taxonomy (NCBI): domain Eukaryota; kingdom Metazoa; phylum Chordata; class Mammalia; order Rodentia; family Petromuridae; genus Petromus; species Petromus typicus. Next base: position 3,224 of record PVIR01003957.1, on the reverse strand, counting down.
AGAAACGTGTAATAGTTGCTGTTCCTTCTCAACTTGCAGAATGTTTTTCTCTCATAAGCACACTCACTGGCACTATCCTTGCAGCCCAGCAACACATCAGAGAAGGGTTCCACCCAGCATTTGTTTTCCTGTCTATCTTCACACGTTCTTCAACTACATTTTGTTTTTAATGAATTTCTTTCCAGAAGAATCAAAATTCTGAAGTGTTCCACAAACCAAGTTTTTTAGATTTTGAAACTTTCCATTTTCTAGATTAGGGAGGTTCATGGTAAAGCACACGGAAATACTCAAAAATCCTAAAGACTCCAAAATCTAAAACAGTACTGCATCCCATGCATTTTGAATAAGGAATAATCAACCTATATACATTCATTTCTAGACATGCTCTCTGCTTCTTCCTATAGAGCGCATTAACTCGTAATCTTTCTGTCTTGGGCATGTACTTCATGAAGTTCTCCAATGATGACATTCAGCAAGGACTCACTGGCTCCCAAGCACAGCTCTGCACTCTTCTCCAACCGGCCTCTTAACCATGACTGTTTCTTTTCCAAGTCCAACTCTAATGTACGATAAAGTCCTTTCCACATCTTCAATATTTCTTATCACCTTTGCCTTATAATATCAGCCATTAGAGAAACCAAATTAGAGTTCTGTGTTGCCTGTTGAGAGGAAAACAGAATAATCTGAAGAAATCATTCCCAATCAATTGGCTGAAAAACAAAAAATTCAATCTAAATATTGATTTGTGTTTTCCTCTACCATAGCAAGTAACTTTCTCAAAAGCTTGAAAAGTGTTTTTACTTCTCCCTAGATATAGCAGAGTATTAAAAAAGGCTTTAGTATCCTTTTTTTCCCCCTGTGGTCTTTAGATCTCATTAGAGATGTTTATTCTTGAGAATGTAAGCTTTTGCTATATGGTCAAAAATTTTTAACTTTCTCTTTTACTCATCAGTTAGTATTTTTTGTTTCTCCTCTCTGTGTTTAAAAACTTTGAGAGTTAGACTTCTCTATCTCTGAATAGAGGCTAAGCCCTTTCACACGGGCTGCAAATGAAAAAAAATAAAAGTGGAACATTTGTTCTCTCCCTTACTTTCTCTTTATAAATATTTAAGACATAAGCATCAGTCCATTAAGAAAGCATCATTGTATCCCATATAATCCTCCTTCCCAGAAAAGTAAGTACATTATGTGCCTTCTAACCAAAACCACCTCAATTTTGAGTAAAGACAGATCCTTTGCAGAGAAAAGACACTGATGATCTAACGGTCCCCACATTTTCTCAGAGAGTAAACACCGAGCCCAGACAGGAGCACACTCCCCGGTGAACCTCGTCAGCTTCCCACATCTCAGCTGCTGTGAGGAGGAGGGTATCTCAGACCGGACTTATCCCTCTCTTTCCTTTGTCCTTTTCTTTCCTTCATATTACTTGTTTATACTTTTGAACTAGGGACCTTTGAACTGTGCTTCATTCAGCCTTCCAAATTTTGTTTCCATTTTGAAATAGAAGCTTGCTAAGCTAGCTAAGCTTTTACTTATGATATTCCTGCCTCAGCCTCCCACGGTGCTGAGATTATAGGCTTGCACCACCAAGCTTGGTTCCCTCTGCCCATTTCTAATGTGCACTCATATTCACTTCTCTACACAGATGCTAATTCAAGGCCTAGAGAAATTACACTTATTTCGTAATTGTTCAAAGCAAATCACTCTGTTCCCCATTGCAACCAATGCATCCTAAAACATATACCTATTGTGTTTAGGCTAAAGGTCTTCTCTGCTTTCAACATTCAGGTGGATTCTAAAATAGAAAACCGAAAAAGTACTCATATTTTTACTAAAATGTACACACTATTCACTGTAGAACCAAAGTGAATGCCACGTAAGGAACTGTTATCCCTGTCACTTCCAAATGGAGAAGCCAATTTTAGGCACCCACTCCTCCTACCTTCTTTCTATCTTCCTTTAGTTCTTCATATTGCTAAAATACCTATTACAGTCCTTTCATCCACTTCCTGAATTCTTCCACATCCAAAAATATCTTTATGTTGCCTTCATGCTTGACTGGTAATGTGGCTAAGTATAGCATTCTAGCGTCAAAACTTCTCCCAGTCTCAGAGCACGTGGAAGATGTTGCTCCCTTACCCTCTACTATCCACTGTTGCTGACAAAAAGAAGGAAAGGTGTCACTTTCATTCATGTGCCTTGGTAAGTAACTGTTTCCTCGTTCTGGGAGCTTTTGGACAGCCTCTCTATCCTCAGAGTATTAGAACTGCTCTAGGAAACTGCATATTTTCTGGATGTGCATGACAGAAACCAAACTATCTGGTTCTAAATGTGAAGTCTGACAGTTAATACTAACAAAAGCTCCAACTGACAATCTCAAACAATGTTACCTGGTATGAGTTTCTTTCTTCCCACTTCTCCTACCTGATCTCCCAAGGGCTGGGCTCATTCTCAAGCTGAAGATCTCCTTAAAAGCCAAAAGTGACCCTTCTTTGTTTCATTGCTGGGGCATTCTTGAGTGTTAGAGTTCTCAGAAAGGGTAACAGCGATCTCTCCCACTGCCACATTCATCCTCCTCAGAGCAGCTACCAGCCCTGGGGAGCAGAGGGAAGGAGCCATCAGCCAACCAGTGCTGATCCCCCGACAGACATCCCTCAGCACGGGTGAGTTGTCTTTTCCTTCATTCTTCCAGATAAGTACTTGAAACTTACACTCTGAACAATTATTGTTCCCTCTGCTAAACAAAATTTTCTTCGGCCACTTCCTGGCTATCTTCTCTCCTTTCTTCTTCCTTATTTTTTCTTTTTGAAATGCCTGTTAGGGGTATGCTGGATATTTTAACCTCTGTTCCTTATCTTAACACCTATTCCCTGTTTTGGGCTCTTCCCCCCCCCCAGTGCATTATAGAAAGTTTTCTTGTTTCTGTCTTTAAGAATACTAACATGGGGCCGGGGAGTTAGCTCAGTGGTTCCGGCGCCTGTCTTGCAAGCGCAAGGGCCCGGGTTCGATTCCCCGGTAACCACATACAATACTGGGTGTGGAGACCCACACCCAGCAGCAACCAGTACCACATACCACAGTGCCGGGCGTGGTGGCTCACACCTGTAATCCCAGCACTCGGGAGGCAGAGACAGGAGGATTGTGATGTGAGTTGGAGGCTGAGCTCAGGGCCAGCCTGAACCACAAAGCGAGACCCTGTCTCCAAAAACCTAAAAAAAAAAAAA